>CM072886.1:146569977-146844977 GCA_037013685.1 Acridotheres tristis | reverse complement strand
TACTTTAAGGTTTATCAGATTATAGTTGAAATAATAAGGTGTCCTGTATCAGGGGATGATGAGAAAAACTTGACAGATGTATCATAGGATCACAGAATGGTTTAGGAAAGAGACATTCAAAAGTCTTCTAGTCCAAACCTCCCAGCATCTTCAACAGGATCAGATTCCTCAGGGCCTTGTTCAACCTCACCTTGGATGTTTCCATGGATGGAGCATCCATCACATCTCTGGACAACCTAGTCCAGTGTCTCATAACTTCATTGTAAAAAAAAAAATCTTCCTTTTATTTAGCCTAAATCTCCCCTGTTTTAGTTTAAAAGTGCTGTTGGCTGTCATACTGCAACAGGCTGTGTAAAAAAATCCATCCTCATCTGTTTTATAATCCCCTTTTAACCATTGGAAATTTAAAATTAGGCCTGGAACCTTCTCTTCTCCAGACTGAACAACCCCAACTCTCTCAGGCTTCTCTTCTCTTCACAAAAGAGATGCTCAACTCCACCTTTGTGACCTCCTTTGGACCACCTGCAGCAAGTCCATGGCTTTCCTGTGCTGAGAATTCCAGAGCTGGATACAGCAGTGGAGGAGAGAGAAGAGAAGAGAAGAGAAGAGAAGAGAAGAGAAGAGAAGAGAAGAGAAGAGAAGAGAAGAGAAGAGAAGAGAAGAGAAGAGAAGAGAAGAGAAGAGAAGAGAAGAGAAGAGAAGAGAAGAGAAGAGAAGAGAAGAGAAGAGAAGAGAAGAGAAGAGAAGAGAAGAGAAGAGAAGAGAAGACGAAGAGGAGAGAAGAGAAGAGGAGAGGAGAGGAGAGGAGAGGAGAGGAGAGGAGAGGAGAGGAGAGGAGAGGAGAGGAGAGGAGAGGAGAGGAGAGGAGAGGAGAGGAGAGGAGAGGAGAGGAGAGGAGAGGAGAGGAGAGGAGAGGAGAGGAGAGGAGAGGAGAGGAGAGGAGAGGAGAGGAGAGGAGAGGAGAGGAGAGGAGAGGAGAGGAGAGGAGAGGAGAGGAGAGGAGAGGAGAGGAGAAGAAAAAGTTTTGCACAAAGGTTAATATGAGCCTAGAAAGAGGGAGGGCCATGGCCAAGTAGATCATCTTTTAAATAAAAAATTATTTTTATTGACAAGGAAATAACTTCTGTCTTTAAGTCACAGAGGGAGATTGAATTGTGAACCTAGACCTGTTATAAATAGTGGTTCATAATTATTTGCAAAGTCCTTGCTGAAGAAGAATAGGGCAGGGCTTACTTGGAGAAAATGAGACATGATACTCAGACTTTCCAATTCTTTTAATAAACAATTTATGTAAATTTAAATACATTGCATATGCATGCTTAAATTTGTTGCTCATAATGATGACAATTGCAATTAAGCTCTCTGTTCTTTTGTCAGTAGCAATAATATAGAACAAAAATAAATAAATAATAATAATAACTTTTGTTTCCTGTGACCTTTCTAAAAACTTGCGAGCAAACTGCAAAATCAATCTTTTTAAAAAATCTGATTTTGGGAACAGTTTAATAAACACATGAATTTATTTAGGTATTTATGTGCTGCCTTGGGAACAAAAAAAGAAAAAAGGAGGCTAAATATACAAGAGGCCTATTTGCAAAGTGAAAGGTAACTGTGAACACAAAACATCTTATATTGTTTAAATTATTTATATACTATATCTATAAGTTGATCATAAAAGACTTATGATCAATGAAAGAGAACTGCATTTAGAGCAGTGATGCAGGGAGATAAGACCTTCTCTTACTGTGAGCTAACCAAGTTTGTACTTCAAAAGAAATTGCAGACACAAAAGGGAGTAAAACCTATTCAAATTTAGTTGTGCAGCTTTGTTTCCAGGCCTAACTTAATGATTGGAAACTACAGAGTGCTTGGATTAATATACATTAAACTTCTTATGTAAATATTTCTGTCAGGAAAGGGAGAGGATTGGAAAGGGATGCAGAAGGAAGAGAGGAAGTGCCAAAATCAGTGACAAATTGTAGGAAATTCTCCTCCAGGCCCCAGCCAGGCTGACCAGGGAAGAGAAGTGCCCAGTTCATCCTGCTTATTCCACACCCTCAATTTACCCCATCCCTGATTTATAGGCACTGAATCCCTGTTCATCCCACTCGGAGATCTGTAGCTCCTTTACTGCTGCCTCTCCCTGTCACTGCTGCAGGTCACCAGCTGCCCACATCCGTTTGGGCTCATTGGGTTAATTAAGTCTTCAGATCTGCTGTTGATCATCTCCCTCTGCAGCTCAGCCAAAACCTCTGTTTTGCCATCCTGTGGCCATTCCATGGAAGCTTTCCAGAGAAGAGGATTAATGAATATTCATGCTTTTTGAACACTTGGGGGGGATTTTTCTTCTGGGTATCTAGTTGTGAGTTCATACCGAGTCGTTTGCAGCTCCAATCTGGATTGAGATTCTGCTGAATAAATAAGGACATTCCCCAGTTTGTAGTCTGTTTTAAGGCAGCTGGATATGCATGAGATTAGTGAATCTTGGGTCAGACTCCTGGTCTGGGATAATTGGAAAAGTAGGCATTTATACCCAGGAAGCTGTCCTATTTGTTCCAGATATTTTATCCTGTGTGTTTTTGCCTAGGAGACAGACAGGAACATCCCAAACAAACAAACATGCTTTGCATTAAATGTGTTACATCCTCTAATGGAAACAAATTCACTGAAATGAGAGGAACAAGACTGTCTCATTGATTCCTTATCTACCTGCTGACACGGAAAATTAGCCATTTCCAGTGGATCTTTCATCTGCTAATTATCGTCATTGATTTTGGATGAGGAAATGTAGTATCTGAATTCAAGTCCATGTTCTGCCAGCCAGGACCTGTTTGCATTCTGACATGCAGGACAAAACTGGAAAAAAGAGGCAGGAATTCGATTTTCCTGCCACTTCCTTGCCCAGACATGACGTGTGCTCCCCATCCCTGGAAGTATTCAAAGCCAGGTTAGATGGAGCTCTGAGTAATCTGGTCTAGTTGAAGGTGTCCCTGTCCATGTCAGGGGTTGAAATGAGATGATCTTTAAGGTCCCTTCACACCCAAACCATTCTGTGATTCTGGGATTCTGTGATCACACCTTTCCCCTAGGATATCCATCAGACCTTTCAAATTGATTCAGCAAGTAGTGGCTCCTTTTAATTGTAAGAAGAATTGTTTTTACTGCATTGCATGAATTTCCTATGGCAGCGACATACAGAGCTAGAAAATTCCAGTGGTCAACCTGCAGGAAAATCAGAGGACAGACAGGTAAAGAGGGGAGAAACCAGCAAGATGAAGTGGGGATGAGGAAGAGATGCTTTAACCAATATTGAGAAGTTTCACCAGGTTGCTCCATTCAATAGAGAAAATAATAGACCATTAAAACCATCATGATGTTATTTAATTTTGTGCATGTTTTTGGCTAAATGTGGCTCAAACTTTGTGAGCTCAGAATAAGAGAGACACACATGGCAGTACAGAAAGCAGCATTCAGAAAAGTCTAGTTATAAAAAGTTGGAATATTCCTTATTCTTGCTGTACTAAATTTATTGGTAAGGAAATTGCATTTGCATAAAAACAAGCCCTGTCTCTTCAGCAGCACAACAGTGCCAAACAGAGTGAATCCAACGTATTAAAATACCAACCCAGATTGTCTCCCGAGCTTTATGGCTGCAGCAATTGAGAATTAGTACCATTAATTAGCTGAAGCTATTTGTTTTACAAATTACAATTGCATGTCTAATCCTGTAACTTTCTGTCCCTGAGGAGTTACTCAACGAGAGCTCCACAGCAGAACCAGGGAATGAATGGACTTAACTTCTAGGAGCATCTGAGATAAGAAGAAAAGAATAAACTGGTTTTTTTTGCTCTGCTGATTTTTTTTCCCACACTCTAAGATGAGAACAGAACACCACATCTGCCTTCTCTAAGCTATTAATTATTTCCTGAATTTCTACTGCATTCAACCTTTTCTTTCCTAATTTTTTAATATTGTGATATTTTATTTTTTTCCTTCACTTCCAGCATGCAAGTGCTTTTGTAGCCCTTTAATCATTTCCACTGGTTCAGTCCAGTTCTCTCTCTTTATATAAATAGTTTCTGTCTTGATTTTACCAGTTGAAAGGTCTGACACATGGAAGGTCTGCTACTGATTTGCATCATTGGATGGGATTGTATTTTTAAGGAATATTTTACGTGATCCCAATATCTTTAGTCAGAAAGAAATCACCACCCTGGCTTCAAGTGTCTCCCATGAAACTCATTCCAATAAAAACTCTCACTTTGACAAAGGAGTGTGTAATATTTCTCTTTCAACTCTGCGAAAGGAAGTCAACAAGTTCCCTGGATACATCAAGAAAAGAAATTATTTCACAGAAGGATGGTAATATTTTTAAAGATGATTCATGAACTGTTTTTTTTTTGCTCGTGAATACCCAGCCTTGAAGTCCACTTGAAAGTGATTTTTTATTTTGATCGTTGTGATTAATGTTTTACCATCACAATAAAGTCCACAACACACGAGGCAACATCTGAAATCTTGGACGTCTATTGAGCAGAGACAAAACTGCACATCCATTTCTGTAATGATACATGGCTTAGCCACAGACTGATGGATGGCAACTGGCTGTTCCTAAGGAACAATTTCAATGTCTTACGGTTATGGAAAACTGCAGTCAACTATAATTTATTAATTGAGAGTATGTGTTGTTCTCGTGTCTGACCACATTACCCAGGTGTAAAAAAAGAAAAAAAAAAAAAAAAAAGATGTAGACAATACATTGAATTTTGATTTTAAAGACTTGGCTCTTTTCCTTCACCTTATGTTGACAATGGCAGGCAGGTCACTGAGTAAAGGTGTGTGATAAATGGATGCAAAGACAGAGTTTTCTCTGGGATTTTGCACCTATGTTGAAAGTAGAGGCTTTCAGAGATCTCAGCTGAATTGTGGAAACAGGAGTTTAAGCTTTGCATCAAGGCCCAACCACAAAGTTTTCATTCCTGGGAATCTGAAGCAGATGGTCCCACCGCTCTTTGGTGTGGAAAATGACACATTTTATTGGTTTAGTCCATGTAGACCTAGATAAAATTTTTACCCTGATTCTGAAAGATCTATTTTTATAGACATATTCCATTCTCTTGTTTTGCATTTCTTTAAATACCTTTTTAAATTATCTGTATCTCTTAGTATTTCTCCTTATTCTTTTCATTATATGGACGAATTTAGGAGTTTTATTTGGTTTTGGACAGAATTACACATTAACTGGGATGTGAATTAAGAAAAAAACACTTCTTCATGGCTTGGATTTCTAAATTTTTCCTGAGTATTATAATGTCAAAGCACAGTTAACAAGTTTTCTTTGCCACTTACTGTTTTTGAAAATGCTGCTTTTATAGAAAATTCCAGTAGTTTAAAATGTTCTTTGTTAAAAATATATTGAAAACAGAAAGTATCAGGGTATTTTTTTCTTCCTTAGTTTAAACCCAAGGCTATTTCTGTAAACAAAGCATGTTTATTCTGGAAGGTTTGTGGAAAATACCATCTTATGACAAATGTATTTGACAAAAGGCATCGACGGTCAAATCGCTGAAATGCGCCTGCAGACGGAGACTCAGCTGAGATTAATCTCGTGTTTGGGCCTGAAATGTATCAGAGAGGAGCTCTGTGCTCTTCCACTCAGGAGATCTGCAGCAGAAAGATGCCACTTGGGTTTAAAGATGTTACTCCAGAGGGACGTTCCTTGGTGGCAGGAGCATGGCTGAGGGTTTGGTGCTTGCCTGGAAGGAAGGGATCCCAACTCTGAACAGGATTTCTGTTCCCTGTTACAGGTGACAATAAATGGTCTTGATAGGCAGTGGGTATTTATGTTTATGAGTCAGACAGGATCATTTTGATCTAAGTTGTTTTCTTGTATAACACAAGCCAGGGCACTTACAGCCTCATTCTGTTCCTGAGAGTGTGCATTACTGATCTCTTCATGTAAAGGTGAGCTGATTGCATCTCTGCATGTGGTAAATTGTTCTCCCTGTTGAATATTTGGGTTTTATTTATAATCTGAATTTATCTTGTTTCAAATAACAGCTCCTACATTTGACTATTTCATTGAGTTGTGCACAGTACCAAGCTGTCACTTATCAATAATCTGTTCTCTTACCAGTAAAAAAAATCTTAACATACATATAGACCTTAATTAAGTTCCTTGTTAATCTCCTCTTCAACATATTCAATGCATTTCACACTCTGAGGAAGCTGAATTACTGTTTTCTAAGCCTTTTCTAGTAGTCTAATTTTTTCTTCAGTGTGGATTTCAGAAGTGCCTCCACATTATCTTTGTATTGCTAATAGCTGTTTGCTGTTTGACATCTCCAGTGATTATATTTATCGCCATATTGCAGTCTGACTTGGTGAACTCTGCTGACTGGAGATCAGGGCAAAGCAGATGTGCTCTGCACTTCAGGTTAATTTCCCCAATCCTAAATTAGCACGAGCTCTGAACACATTTATGATACATTAAATACGTTTTCATACACTTCAGCTTAGTAATCTTCATGACAGTCCTGCAAAGCACGGCAATACTGTCACCCATTTTTACTGAGACAGAACTGAGACACAAGCAAAGTAAAAAAAAATTAAAAAATCCTAATCCTTGAAAGGCATTTAAGTAGGTAAGGGAATCATATTGGAAAATTTAATAAAGAGACTCAGGCAAGACTATTGTGGGGAACTGGAACATGTGTCTCAGACTCAATTCACAGTGCTGTAAAATCAGGAAAGGGAGAGCATGGCTGATCAGAGTAGGAGCAGATTCTACTGTAGCCACATGAAAATATTCCTAAACTGTGGGATTCAGGATGTCCTCTGCTTTCTGTGGGCACATGTGTCAGCCAAGTTGAGAATTTGTGTTAGAGCTGGACCTGGGCATACATCATCCCACTTTCCACCACAGAAATTTCCAACAGCCCCTTCACACCACAGAATAAGAGAGAATGATGTTATAACAGGGGCAAATGGGAACAGGCAATTCAGAATGTCTCCATACATCAGTTTACATTTAGCTAAAGGAGCTAAAGCTCTCAAACCCCATGAGGATGACAAGCAGAGTTTGAAGGCACCAAAGCATTTCCCACCAACCAGTTCTTATCAGGGAGCTGCTGCATTGCAAATTCACTTTTCTTGTGGGTTTTTCCAGGTCTCCAAGTCACTCATCAATCAGAATTTTTGTTCACTGAGCCTATTGGTAACACCTCCAGATCCCATCTGACAGAATGGCCTGGGGACACCTCCCTGATTTCAAACCTTTGAGGATCTCATTCCTCTCTTAATTTTCTTCCCTGAACTCCATTCCCTTCCCTGAAGTGATCCTACACAGTTGTCAGCCTTACAGTACCAGAATAAAATATTTGTGATTAAAACAGCAAAATGCTGTTCATGGGGATGTTTGAACTCACATTTTGTATATAAGTAAGGTTTTCAGATAGCTCAATTGAGTTTTCATCCTTTGAAGTTTTAATTCAATGAGTTATGTGATTCTAGGCAGGAGCAATCTACAGTAACATCACAGGTAATTTGGTCATATTGAATTTTACTGTTTAATTCAGGAATTCTGTAGGAGATTTTAGAAAAATAAAGTGTAATTTTTCCAGCCTGACACTGCGATTCAAGCATGGGAAAGTATTACTTATTTAATTCAGCTTTTTACTCAGCTTCTGTTTATACTTCTGTTGGAATAATCACAAATCACTGATGAGCTTGTCAGAGATTGTTTAGACTGGTTCAAGGTCATAAAACAAAGAGTCAGGTGGAGAAGTCATGGTGGGGGAATGCAGAATGAATATCATGGTGAGTTTCATGTAAGGCAAGTTAAGCTGGAGAATGCAATGATTCTGTAATAAATCTCGCTTTTAGAAAGGAATGAGCACAGATCTGCCCAGTGTCCACAGGTTTCTTTATTTTCTATTCAGTAGAAGCAATTGTGTAAAAATCTACACACATATATATGATCCAAAAATAGCTTTAACCCCTTTAGTAAATTTACTTTCTCTTATTTCCAAGCCCTTCTCTGTCACAGAGAATATTAGAGCAACCTCTAGAATGTTTGTGTATGAAATGTCCCATGGCTCTGAGAAAACAGTGAGGAAGGAATGATTCAAAAATATTCATATCATTGAATAGAAAGGCAATGAGGAGCAGATAAAGAAACCATTATGGGATCGCAGAATGGTTTGGGTTGGAACATATTAAATAGCAAGACAATAAAATAGTTTGATTTTTGTAGAAAATATTTTAGATATTACATTACTGAGTGTATGAATCTGTGTATAATGAATTTTATTAGTAATTCAGGGGAAAAAGCAAAACATTTCAAAATATTTAAAATCTTATTCTGACATTTTAAATTGTAGTCAAAGTTTATTTTCATTTGTAAAACTTCAAATATAGATACACTTTGTTACTGTGGCATAATCATAAGATCTTCTGGGAAACTATTTATAATCTTATGAACATATTTATTTGCAAATAATTAACTCTACTTTCTTAGGAGCTTGAAAGCTGTGGTTGCTTGGTTTTTTTGTTGCCAAGACCTTGCAGAAATACTGGATTTTATATTGAATTTTTTAAAATTATATTTGACTATAATTGATTTCTATATGTTCTCATCTTTGTCTAATTTTCTTCTTCGCCTAAACCTGTAGAGGGTCACTGATCAAAAAGACTAAGCTTTTATTCTCATGTAGATAGTTGGGTTTAAAAAAAAAAAAGAGCAAAATCTTTAAATTACCAAACAACTTATTTATTTTCCTTATGCTTCTAAAATTTCCAACCAAAGCATGAAATTTTTGCTACTACTGATATGTGCATGGAGGTCTCACTCCTCCACTGGAAAATATCTTTACACCGATTTTGTTCTTATGTTCTATGCACTTCACTTGGCTTCTGCTTCAGCCACCCCAGAGGCCGTGGGAGGTTTTTGAGCTCTGTACATGATCTGTGTTTTAACACTAGAACAGATTGCCCAGGGAGGGTGTGGAGTCTCCCTCCCTGGAGATATTCCAGCACTGTCTGGACACAATCCTGCGCCTGTGCTCTGGGATGGCCCTGCTGGAGCAGGGAGGTGGCACCAGGTGACCCCACTGTGGTCCCTTCCAGCCTGACCCATCCTGTGATTCTGTGAACATAACAAATAAATAAATAAATAAATAAATAAATAAATAAATAAACCCCCAAAAATTATATATCCCAAAGAATAGCACTAACCTTAACTCATTCTGATTTTAAACCTGTCTATATTTAGCTGGTAATAAGGTATTAGAGTGCTCTTGTCAGCAGTGCTGATCTCATCTCATCTTGGGCAGTGAGCAGCCTGTTAAATGATTTTCAAAAAGCAGAAAAGCCACGAGGCCTGGATGGTAAAAGGAGAAGAAAGGGATGATGAAAGCTTTAGGGTTCAATTCTCCATGGTCTCTGAGATATGATGCTAATTCAATATAGTACAAATTACTATTCAAATTCATTAGCATCACACTAAGCAATATGCAATCACAGCCAAGTTCACAATTAGCATTAATGATATTCTCCAAGTGGGGAGAAAAAAACGAGGATTGAGTTTTACACTCCAGACAAGATAATACAAGGGAAATAATGCCAGGGATTAGTGTCTAAGACAGGAATTTATTTCCAATGTGTTTACAAGTCCCAGAGCTCCAGGAGCCCGAAGTTAACCCACGGGTGGGACATTTCTCTCTGCAGGTATTCCCATCCAGCTGCTCCCAGTTTCACCTGATGCCAAATGGAACTGGGGGCAAAGCTGGAGTTCCTCTAAATTACCTTTGCCTTGACTCATAGGCCAACTCCTCACCTCATCTTTGTTAGCAGCTTTTTAGAAAATGAAATATTCAGTGCTGGATGTTCCTTTATATCTGCTCTGACTGCAGGGAGAGTCTGATACAATTTCTCAAAGACCAACCAATGAAATGTAGACAGATGTAGCTGGTGAAAAATTTGTTTTTGAGTTCAGATTAATTAAAAAAATTGTTCCTAGATTTTTGAAATGAAACAGATTGCTACTTATACTTCCAGCGATTATTATTTTCTTGTTTGCTGCACCACAAAATTCACCTGTATGGCACCTGGATTAGCAGCAGCTGGATTTGCAAGGTGAAATTCTTACAAGATTTTTGCAACGTGTTCAAAATAGAATTAATCTTACACAATCAGTGGCAGAGGTTGCAATTCAGATTAGTGCTGTGCACCCTGAAACCACAGATTAGCTTATTAGAAAATTGCTTTTGCATGAATTAATGTAAGATTTTAGTCTGGAAGGAGAATCTTCTGAGAATATAATGCTTTTTAAAGCAATGCAAATCTTCCATTGCTGAAGAGAGTAAAAATCATCATAGAAATTTGAATAACTTTTTATATGAGTCCTGCATTTGATAAGGACACTGATGATGCATTTCCTACTCTGGCATATAATCTCTCTCTTAAGGTGTTAAAATGTGACTTTCATTTTTGTTGTTAAAGAAAATCTAACCAATAAACACTATGGCACTCAACTCTGTGTGTGTGTGTCACCTCCTTTCCTTTTAATCATAATTAAATGAATTAGGTTTTTTAAGACATGTTTTTAAAAGTTAAAAAGAAGAACTTCTAGGTGAATAGCTGACTCAAAAGTAAAATTGCTGTGGACATCTATAATGAATTGCAAGGAAAATTGTTAAAACTTGAGGTATAAAGCATTTGTTTCTGACAAATCCAAATATAATATATAATTTTAATATCATAAACCCACTATTTCATTATTTTGAATATGCCAAACACTGGTTCATTTTTTCTTTGTGGAGCTCCCACCCTTCCTGCTGCCTGAGAATTCATTGTTTTGGGAAAAGTTTCTTAGTCACAACGCCCCTTTTTTATCTTCAGTACATCAAAAGTCTTGTGATGGTAAAAAAAAAAAACAACTTATCCCAATGATTCAATCCATCTTCAAGGCTTCCTGCTAAGAAGATGAACTGAGAAATCAATTTTCTGAGGAATCTTTCAGATCTATTCCCTCTCACCCACTTCCTCTAGAAAAATGCTCACCTCTGTTTAAGATGGACTGAATCACCCTCCAGAAATGTCATTTTTTATCTCAAGAAGCCTTGGACCTCGACAACAGTTTAATATTCATAGAAAATCATAGGAATGCAATAGCAAAAACCGAGATTCGTAGATGCTGCTCTCTGGAGGAGAACTCAAAAGATCATCTCTTCCACATTTCTGACCTAAGGCAGGGTCAAACTTTATCTAAATCATTCCTGACATGTGATTGACTCTCCCATTCTCAGAACTCACCGTGAGGGCAGAAGGAGATTTCATGCTCACAAAAGCAGAGTGCAGGGGTGACTCCTCCAGGTTTTTTCCCTGATGTTCAACCTAAGGAGCATTCCTTGAACCAAATAATTGCCTGCTGAAAGGCAACCAGAATTCCAGGTACAGTGACGCTCTCTGTTATGCAGATGGAGAGAAGCTCGGCCAAGCACTCTCTGTCCTGGGCTGTGCCCTGGATTTTCAGGATTACACCATGGTTCCACTACAGGACAATTCACTGAGGATTAAGCAAAAGACAAAAAAGGATGGGTACACGCTTTTACCTATACAGAATGTCTAAAGATCTACTTTTCTTATATATTTAGCAACAGAGTTACCAATCTAGTGTTTCTATAGAAGTATGGAAATGTAAATGATATTTTCTGCATGTCTTCCTGCTTTTCCAGTGTTGAATTGGTGCTGTCATTAACACCAACACTAGAGAAACAAAAATAATCTTGTATTTGTACTTGGCACTGCTGAGGCTGCATCATTATTTCTGGGTTTAATTTTCGGCCCCATCACTAATTCTGGATTCAGTTTTGGGCCCCTCACTATAAGAAAAATTTTGAGGTGCTGGAAAATGAGAATGGAACAGAGCTGGGGAAGGGTCTGGAGCACAAGGCTGGTGAGGCGCAGCTGAGGGAGCCGGGGGGATTCAGCCTGGAGAAAAGGAGGCTCAAGGGAAATGGGTCAGACTCTTCTCCCAGGTAACAAGTGATAGTACAAGGGCAAAAGGCCTCCAGTTACACCAGGCGAGGGAAGATTGGATGTTAGGAAAATTTTATTCATTGAAAAGGCTGTCAAGCATCAGAACAGGCTGCCCAGGGAAGTGGTGGAGTCACCATCCCTGGAAATTTTTAAAAGAAATGCAGATGTGACACTAAGGGACATGGTTTAGTGGTGGACTTGACATTTGGACTTGATGATCATAAAGGTCTTTTCAAACCTAAAAGGTTCTGTGATTCTGTTTCCTTAGAAATTTCCTTAGAAATTTCTAGCTGTGGACCTGTGGAGATTTCTTGTCCAGCAGCTCACTGGAATTTGGAATGCTCTCAGCACTAGGTAGGGACAGAATGATATTTTCTGGCCAACCCTTGAAAACCTTAAAGGATGGATTTTGGTCACTGGAAAGTGTTGCTTAGCCACAAGGGCCTTCTGCCGAAATTCCCAAACTTCCTACATAATGGGACACTTGTTCCTCAGCTTTCCTTGCAAATCTTCTGACTCTTGCCTTTCTCCTATTCAAGTTTCTTAGGGAATTCTGCCAGGAGTCATAATCTGCTCTCCTAAACCCACTCTTGCCTCTTTTGCTTGCCTTCTCAGCCTTCCACTCCATCAGCTCAATCATCTCACCTTCACTGCTGTGGCCACATTTGCCAGCAGCTCTTCCCAGCTCAAGAACATCACCTCTGGCATTTGTATAAATAAACTCTGACCAACACCATCCAGAAACTCCCTGCACGGTTCTCCCTTTCTGTCAGATGCTGGCTGTGTAAAAAGCCCCTGGTGGAATGCAGGGAGCAGTGTTTGAGACAAGGCTCTTCCAGCCCAGACAGCTGTCTGTGTTTCACAGCTGTTTTCTACAGAAATGAAAGTCTTTGTGCTTCAAGTACTCTAGACTCTGCTTACTGAGAGTCTCTCATCAAATGTGAGATAGCCAAAATAGCTAAAATACCAAGAGAATCATTCTTTCCTTCTGATTTTGCCACATTTTCCTTCTTGTGCTCTTTTTTTTTGAGGGAAAAATGGAGCATTTCAGCATCATTCTTTACCCATAGGTAGGAGAGTGTCAATCAAGACACTGAATCAAGGGGTGTGAAGTCTATTCACAAATATGCAATTTAGGTTTTTCCTCTTCTTCCTTTTTGATTTTGAAGTCTATATATTCACTTTCCTTAAAGTTAATGTTCTTGTTCCACTGTATTTCATTTATCTGTGGAAGAATCCATATTCATCTGGCATTTCAAACGGGAAAGACAACAAAATTAAGATAGTAACTGAAAACTTCACATATATATATACAAACCTATATATGATATATATGCAAAGTCTACTGTACATGCACCATAATGTAACACTGGTGTGTCTCTGATCTGATTTTATCCTAGAAAAGATGGAAAAGGCTCCAAAACTTTTCCAAATCCACAGGAAATCTTGTCTCACTGCTGGAGCTCTGTTCTTCAACAATTGAAAGAACAGTTGACTGTAAAATTATTTCATTAACATCACAAGGAGAAATGCACCAAGGAGAAGGATCTGCAGTCTTCATACACCTGAGGTCAGAAGTAATGGAATCATTCCTCACTAATTTCCATAATGAAAGATAAGTAGCAACGAAAACACAGTCGTTATCACATAAATGATTTTTTAAAAAAAATTAATCACGATATGCTCTAATTACTACCCTTTTATCTGTCCTTACTTGCACTTTTGCTTGAGGCTTTTGGCAGATGAAATCAAGTGAATGGAGAAGTATATTTTAGCTAACAAGCTTCCTTGTCTAAAAATTCCTCTCGAGTGCGTGATTCGAGCAAATTAGGAAACAGAGACAGGGGGGGAAAGAGAGAAGGAGAAAAAGCAAATGGCAGACTATTGCCTTGCTAATTTAATCCTTTTGGTGCACAATTAGCACACATCAGGCTGGTCGATGGGAGCCCGCCCTGCAGGTCAGGATTTTGCTCTCAACAGCTCCTCCAGCGTGCTGGGCTCTGCTCCTGCTCCGGGGATGCTCCACAGAGCCTGCACCTGACAGCTTGCCAGGGATGAGCTGTCAGCAAAGTGCCACTCAGAATTTCCTCTCTCCGTGATGGCTTCTATTATCTGGTAAACAACAGCCAAAATGTGTTATTTTATAACTCACTCTCTCATCCTCAGAACGCTGGGACAGGTTGGTGTTCTGGCAGGACGGATGCTGAACAAAGCTCATTCATTCTCTCCATTTCGGGTTGCTATGGAATGAAAAAATAAAAATGACACACCTCCAGCCTGTTGTGCATCCCTGCAGCAGAGTAGAAAAATTGATGAATGACTGCTGGAAGCACATCCTCCCATCTTCCAGGCTGGAGGCAGTGGCTGGACAGTGAAATCCTGTGTGGAATGGAAAACAGCTGGTTGATGGGACTTGCTGCTGTGCTCAAAGTTCAACTGCTTCTCAGATTTGGGGTCAGAGGAGAATGTGAGTGTTCCCTCCAGGCTAAATTGGCAGGCAGGATTGTTTGTTTGCTTTTATGTCTTCCTCTGCAGGCAACTCATTGTCAGCTTTCAGTAATCACCTTTTTTTTCTCTTGAGTTGTCTAATTGATTAACAGAATTATGTTGTCACAGCAATTTATTCTTTAGCCCTGAGTTTGCTGCTTCTGCTGCAAGCCTAAAAATGGGAACGTGCAGAAAGTCTTGTCTTTTCCCAATATGGTGTTCTTATATAAGATTCTCCCTTACCCTACACACCCAACTTCACTGTGATATGATACCACAGACCCCTAATTCACTGCATCTCAAAATGGATTACACTGCTAAAATTAGTTGAAATAAATTCTGCAGTGCAGGAGCCTGAGCAGTCAGCTCTGTTCCTTTTGTGGAGCCAGTGGATAGGAACAGACGTGGCACATCTGATCTATTTTAGATGTCAGATATATCACATCCCAGAAATGTCTGTTTCTTTCTGTTGATTCTTTTGATTCTGGGAAAAGAATATAAATCTGGGTTTGTAGCTCAGAAATATGTAGTTCTAGTGAAGCAGGAAAAAACCCATTCTTAATTTACAAGTAATTTTGCCTTTTAAACAATTTATTCTGTTGATTTATTTTGCATATATGGCAATAATGGATTGAGACATCCAGCAGATGTTGAGTTGAAATAATCTACAGAGCAGAGAATTCTGGAAAAATAGAAAAGATTCATGTTTTCCTTATCAGGCATATGAACCACTTTGAATCCCTTCTTTCTGTCCAAGATATTGGTGTTTCTTCAAATACAGTACCAGGGCACTGTAGGAAAAGTACATGGGAGAGCTTCTTATAATTTATTTCCAACATCATGGAAAAACCAATGGGTTGGAAAAACCCAAACTTTGGGTTTTAATAGCAAGATCATCAGTAGCCAGACACCTTGAAAATTATATTTCTGGTGCCTGAACATGGATTTGGGGGAGCAAAGGATTTATTCATGATAATAAAGTGAAAACAATGAGACCTTACATCATAATAGCAGCAACAATAATAATAATAAAATAAGAAGAAGAGAAAGAAGAGAAAGAAGAAGAAGAAGAAGAAGAAGAAGAAGAGAAAGAAGAGAAGAAGAAGAAGAAGAAGAAGAAGAAGAAGAAGAAGAAGAAGAAGAGGAAGAAGAAGAAGAAGAAGAAGAGGAAGAAGAAGAAGAGAAAGAAGAAAAGAAGAAGAAGAAGAAAAGAAGAAGAAGAAAAGAAGAAGAAGAAGAAAAGAAGAAGAAGAAGAAGAAAAGAAGAAGAAGAAGAAGATTATTTTTTTTATTGCAACAGTAAAAATGCAGAGTATAAAAATATCACTTATCTTTTAGAAGAAAAGGTTGAACACAATATGAAACTAACTGTTTTGGCAATTCAGTTATCAGAAAATATTGGTAGATTCATTTTCCTTAAACCACTTGAGTAATCAGAAGGCATCATTGAAGCATTAACCAGGGTGAATCTCATGATAAAAAAAATCACCTAATTAGAGCACAAGTGTAGTGAAGAGCAGAATAACCGTGACAGAAATATGCCTGATTTTTACCTTTAGAATTAAAAATAGATAAATTTCTACTCTAGGAGTTGATCACAATATATTGCATTTCTCACAAATTTAGAGGGGAAAAAAACCCACCACTGGTTGCAACAACAGCAAAAAAATGTAACATAACTTTATGTAATCCAAAAAGCCTCTGTGATTCCTGAGCATGAAAGTCTAGAAGTTACTTGTCTGTGTGATTGATACAGCTGCAGAAAACTCATCTTTGTTTTTTCAGTACATTATCTTCTATATTAGTTCCTGATCTGAAACTGTAATCCTAAAGCCTTTTTCTGGGATAAAAAAATGATCTTCAGTTGGAGATATTATCTGAAATTCTAGGCAAAAGATCTTAATTCAGAACAGAAACACTCCTCAGAATAAGTGAATGCCAATATTCCCTGAGCTGATGGGAAGCATGGGAAACTCTTTCAGTGCTTTTTTGATATGCTGGGCCCATCAAAGATCCCAGCAAGATAATAATGCTGGTATCAAAATTGAAGACATGGATGGATTTCACACACTTTCTGAAAATCAGATCTCTCTAAACTGCATTACATTATATATTTAAAAAAAAGAAAAAAAGAAAAAGAAACAAAACGAAACATCAAAACCAAATCATCAGTCCTTTGAATGTCCTCAAAATGACCTTCACACATCCGGTGAATAGATTGCTAATAACACCTGGAAAACAACTGAAAAATTAGTATACCTTTGGGTGTCATAATTACCCAAAGATATACCAGATGGTGCAACTGAAATAGTTGGTTTAAACTTCCCCATCTCCAAAACCATATTTTAGATACAGACTTAAACAAGGACATTACTGACATGGGGGGGAAAAAAAAGCCCAGAGAAAGAAAAAAATAGTCAATAAGGACTGAAGAAAGCTATATGTATCATTACATAAAAACCTAGAGGTTTACAGCTGAATTATTCTTTATGTTATATTGGCTATACTGACCAGATCCTACACAGGTGGAGGTAACTTCACCTATACACCCATATTTAGAAATATTAAAGTGGGGTTGCTCTCACCACAGGGGAAAATTGCCATTGCCAGTTCTCTCTGTGTATTCCAGGCTGTCCAGGATGTCTCCATAAGGCTGAAAACACGACAGTGGATCCTGAAGGGAGCCTCTCCTTCCTGGAGCTCAGGTGCAACTCCTCTGAATGCTCCAAACAGCACCAGGTTATCTGGGAGCCTCCCACACTCTCTGGCTCTTGGAAATGCTCATAATGTCCTTTTCTGACCTCTGTCTTCTTAGATGATTTGCCTTTGTGAGAAAGGATTTTCTGCTGTTATGACACCTCATACCTTGGGTGGATCTGCGTGTCCAAACGTAACCAAAATGTCAAATAACATTGAGTGACAGAGACAATGCGAGGCATGTGAAACAGAAAGTTACATCAGTTCTCAGGAAATGTACAAGAAGAACGTGTTTTATAATGTTTTATAATAATAATTATTAAATTGGTGTAAAGAATTATTTTAGATGACTATTTGGCATAGAAGGAAGAAGGTGAGCTCTCCAAATTCTCATCAGTAGGAACAGACTTAGGAAGAGGGCGAAAAAGGACATTTTCAATATTACTGATTTCTTTATTTTCACCACTGCCTAAGGAAATGTGCATGACTCAAAATGGGGCCCTTCAAGGTATGAGTATTTCCAAGCCTGCAGTGTCTCTGAAATGAGGATGCTTTCAGGACATCTTCTTGCTGTAACAAAACTTTAACCTCAAAGGATCTTTCTGATCCTTATTTTGGGAGGAGAGTCTTCCAACTAATTTATGGTGACATTAGAGGATAGCAACATGCACAGTAATGAATTCTCTTTAGCCTTTGGGCTGTAGCTTTGTTTCACTGTCTCCAGGAAAATAAAAGTGGATCCATGGAAATATTCAGCATTTGTGTTTTAATTGCCCCTGAGAGTCCTGACTGTTTTGTAAAGAATGCAACTTGTAATGGTATGAGAAAAGAGGGATGTTTTCAAGCTAAGTTCTTACAAGAATAAGAAGTAAAATCCAGCAGCAGTGGTGAAGCTCCCAAACACTAAAGATAATTAGAGTCATTAGTGTTTAAGGTGAACATTAAGGAGAAACACATGGAAAGGGTCAGTTAGTAGTGGACAGGACGAGAAGGAATGAAGGATGGGATGCACAGGATGAGACAGACCCTCTTTTCATATGAAAGGATCTAATGGCTTGCAGAAATTTTACAGGATTTCTTAGCTAAATTAAATAGCTCTACACAAATGAAAGGGTTTGAAAGGCAATCTGACATGATAAGACTCTTTCAGATTGCAGAGCTGACCTGCATGCTTCATGTCCCCTATAAAGCAAGTCAAAGGGAATAAGAAAGGAATAGGGTTGCACTGTCGTTAAATCTTTTTCTGTTTTGGTTTAAAAGGTTTGTCTTTGACCTTTCATCAGGCATCACATGTATTCTGAAGAGTGGAAGATGATAATTTTTTAAGCAGAGCTCTCATGATTTAAAGCACTAGTGGTACCAATATTCTTTCCTGCCATTAAATACATGATGTTATAGGATTTCCCTACAGTTATGGAAAAAAAAGGAGTGTGAAACATAACAGAATCCTCCTTTCAGTGCTCCACCTCAGTCCTAAATAACAAGCTTGTCTAAGAACTCGATTTCAGACAGAGATAAAAATCCTTCTATTTAACCAGTTTCTATTTCTTTTAAAAGGGATGGAATGTATTAGTGGAAATGGAATGGATTTTCCCTTTACTTTAATAGAGTGGAACAGATTACCCCAGTCTGGAGGCCAGACCAGGCTCCAAATCACGACAAAGTAGAGACTGACATTTTCCTTACCCTTCCTGTTCTTTAGGAAAAGATGGGAGTGCAATTGGGGTCTTGCCCAGTCAAGCTGTCTCGCTGATATGCTGGCAGTTCATAAGGCCAGAGTTTAGGGACCAAGGTAATCTCATTGATCCACACAAACTACCCTGTGGCATTTCACAAACTTCTCTCCAACTTTCCAATTTCGCTCAGAGGTGTCCTCAGCTAAATGAGTTACTGTTGTGGGGGATGCTTCCAATAGCCAAAATATATTTCCCTTGGTTCCCAAGCCACAACAAAATATGGCATTATGAGTTAATGGCACCACTTCACTGGCTGAAGAGACAAAACTGGATGTCACAATGATCCATGGCACAGGGGGAAAGTTCCCTCTCTGGACTAACCAGAGTGGAAACTTTCTCCCTGCTGCAGAAACTGCTGACATTTGGTTATTATCTGGCAGACAAGGCAGGGAATGGAGGACAAAACAAAGGGCAAGTGAAAAGAAGAAATAAAGCAAGGGAAGAGGTCTGAAAGAAATGTCATATGCTCTTCAGTGGGTTATGTGATTAAAGGCCATTCTTTCCAAACTCAGAGACCCAGGGATGAGTCTGAGTCCCTGTAACCTAATCAGTGAATCCAGTCCAGGTGGGTGAGTCAGCCAAAAACTGCTTTCTCAAGAATACCTTGAAAATTAGAAGGGTTCCTGCCTGAAAAGGATCAGGGCTTCCTATGGGACACAGGAGCAGAAAGAATGTGGGAATATGCAAAGATGGAATGTTTAGCAGGAACAAAGGCAGCATAAGGGAGGGATCAAGATGGACCAGGAAGAAAAAAAGAGTGGGAAAATAGATGGAAAAGGGTTATGGGCAAACTATCTGCTGGGCAGGATGTTTGTCTGGCTGAGCTCTGCACCTCAATCTACTCTGTCTGACTCCTAAATCCTGATTCTCTCTCCTGTGCTGCTGAACTCACTATTGTGAGCCAGCACACAAAGGTGATGGGCTGCAAGCCAGGCTGGCTGTCAGGAGGTTGGGAGGTCTGGTGCCAGACTGAGGCCACCAGGGGTCTGAGAGTCCTGGTAAAAGCCTCAAGCAAGGACTGGGACCTCAAGACCAGCTGTTACAAAACCCGCCTTTGTCCAGCTGCTGGAAAAATCCCTACTGTGTCTATTCCTGTAGCAGCTCCAACCCCAATTATCTGGAAGGCAATGTGGTGACTGTGCTGTTCATGTTTGTGTGAGTGCTGTGTGTTTATGAGGTGCTCTCTGTGTTCTTCTTTCTGGCTGTTTGTGTGTGTATTTGTGTGTGCAGTTTTTGGGGACACAAGTTCAACTTCGTTGCTGCTGGACCTGGGGTCACAGAATCACAGCAGCCTCACAGGTGGATGAGAGGAACCTGAACCCCACCTTTCTTGGCTGCCTTTATCTGTGCACAAAATGCAGAAGACAAGATGGGTACCCAGAGGATTAACCCAAAGTACACCATTGTTGTACTTACATCATGTCTTTAATTTGAAAAAGAATAGGTATAGATTAGATACTGGGAAGAAATTATTTCTGTGAGGGTGATGATGCCCTTGAATATGTAGATGAGAGAAGTTGTTGGCAGCCCATCCCTGGAATGCTCAAGGCCAGTTTGGATGGGGTTTTGAGCAGCCTGATCCAGTGGAAGGTGTCCCTGCTATGGCAGGGGGTTGGAACTGGATGAATTTTCAGTTCCTTCTAACCCAAAACATTCTGTGATTCAAGTCACAACCCTGTGATGGCCTGATTGCTGTGACTTGGACTTGTATGATCACGAGCTGAAGATGCTCATTGCTTTTTTGTTGTAAATTCAAATGCCAAGTTTCCC
Organism: Acridotheres tristis; assembly: GCA_037013685.1. Lineage (NCBI taxonomy): Eukaryota > Metazoa > Chordata > Aves > Passeriformes > Sturnidae > Acridotheres > Acridotheres tristis. Next base: position 146,824,248 of record CM072886.1, on the reverse strand, counting down.
ATGGGGGGGACTGTGCTGAAGGAATCACACCCCTCACCCCATGGACTCAAAGCTTTGCCACAATAATTTTGTTCTGCACTCATGGCTGCAATGGAGCAGTACCTGTTTAACCCATTTTCCAGGCACCCTGGTTTTTTGTGGGTTACTGGGGGCTTTTTGCAGACCAGCATTTACAGGTCGTTTACTTCATCCTTTCTCTATTATCCACCTTTTCCTTGTTTTATTGCTGGATCTTTGATGCTGTATGAAATCAATTTCGCAAGGCTTTAAAAGGCAGTTAAAAGGTGAAATATAATTGATTTTCCCCCTGCCACCACCACTAAAGGCAAGTAACTGGACAAAACCCATCCTTAGCAATGATCATTACAATCTGGGAGTGTTAATGCCATTTCTTTGCCTACTTTTAGTTTGATTATTTAATTGGTTTCCATTTACATTTGGCAATAAAAGCTAGTCCAAATATTTTTAATAAAATTTCCACCCTGCTGGTTGACCTTTCTGTTGACTTCCAAAAGCTTTTGCACACAATAAACCGGGGAAGCTGACAGAAATATAAAAGGTTTGTTTTACCTTTGACACTGGATTTTATCTGTCCATGGAAAAGAGCTCTCACACATTGCTTTGTCCCCTCTCTCTTCCCCCACAAAGGACTGTGTCTTGTACTTATTTCGGCAGTAACCCTTCCAAAATAAGATCTTCTTTGTTTAAGTTGCATGTCTTGAGTTTGACATGCCTAATCTTGGTTGTCAGCAACTTTTCAGGCTCTTAGTGTAGCTGAATTTGTTTTCACCTAACTTAACTATCTAAAAGCTAAATGCTTAATATGAGCCAGATGCCTCAACTTGCTTTATATTTATTAGACACATCACAGCTCTGCCTCAGAATGGGATGGAGCAACTTCTGGTGCTGAATCTGTCAGTCTGCAGCTACAAAGGGAGCCTAAATCATCAGCTTAGACTGAGCACATTACTTTGGGGCAGATACAGTCAATGAAAAACAATCTGTTTCCTGAAACACAGCCCTAACAGGAGCAGCTGCATCTTACCCAAGTTCATCCAGAGCAATTTCAGTGCCCTGTCAGGGAGTGGGGATGCACATATTTTACATTTGGGAACTCCTAATGGGGTCAGAAGCATCAGCACAGGTGATGTGGTACCTACAGGGATAGAAGGACTGGGATGGGCTTGTGCCTTCCAGTTCTAAAGCCCTTATTGACAGTTCACTTGTGTAAGCATTTGTTGGGGCATAAAAGTGGGGTTTGTGACCTCATTTTGGGTCTGAGTGTTTGACCAAAGCTAACACCCTGAGCTGGGAAGCAGCAGAAACAGTGAAAGATAACTTGCTATCTCCTTCCTGCTGAAAATGCATTTTCAGAGGAATAATTATGGAAATCCATCTTTGCTCTTTCTCTTATGCAGATAAAGGGAAGGTTTAATGACTGAGAGTCTAACACAAACCCACATCCCAGTCCCCCATTAAAATGTCTTTACAAGCTCTCTATATTTTAAAGTCATAACTCTGTATTTTAAAGTTCACCTGATTAATATTGTGCTTGGTAGCTCTTCAGTTTCTTTTTAGAGCTGATTTTGACAGCAAGACCTGCACCAGACTATAAAAAAATAGTTTTCCAATACTCCAAATTGCTGTCAATTTATCCAGGACATCAGATTCTGAATGGTTTTAGCAGAAAAGCAGAAATAAGTTAAGTGGTATCTATCTGGCTTTTTCAAGTGCCATCTGGGCATATTCATTAGCTTCACTTGGGCTGTAGCATTAAAAATATTTTTCTTTTTTTTTTTCTTTTTTTTTCTTTTTCTATTAGAAAGTTACTTTTTCTTTCTTTGAGAGCAGTACTTGAAAGCAACAGGGGTGCAATATGATGACTTTTTACTCCTGGGCAGAGTATCCAAATGTTGCAGTCACTCTCTAATGGAAGGAACATATTTTCTTCAGCAAGATGAAGAGGTAAAACGTGCAGCTGCATTGCAATGTCCCTCTTTGGAGGAGATATGTAGGTCATTCTGTTGGCTGAAGCTTTTGAAGCCTCATAAACTTCAGCAGTGACAGGGCACTGCACTTAGTAGACTAAATATAACCTTGTGCCTCAACATCCTTTGAACACAATGGAGAAGAATGGGCAGAGGAGAATATGATTCCTTCAACCCACTTCAACATCTGCATGAATATATCTGTCCTCAATACCTCTAATTCTTTCCTCCAGCTGTTTCAGAAAACTAAATAAAAGTTAAACTTTGTATCACCAGGTGGATCACAAATAATCATGAGAGAAAATCATCTTCCCACTGAGCCTTCACACCCTCCTGGCATTACAGTGAGTCACAGAATCATCAAGGTTGGAAGAGACCTTCAAAAGCATCCAGTACAACCATCAAACCAGCACCACCATAACCACTCCTAACCCATATCCCCAAGTGCCACATCCAGATGCCTCTTGCAAGCTCCCAGAGATGGTGACTCCAGCACCTCCCTGGGTGACTTAATCCAATGCCTAGCCACATTTTCAGTGGATTTTTTTTTATTAATACATAATCTGAACCTCCCTTGGTGCAATTTAAGGTCATTTCCTGTCATCCTTTCACTTGAGACATGGCAGAAAGAATGAACCCCACCTGGCTCTACCCTCCTGTCAAAGGCAGAGAGCAGTAAGGTCCTCACTGAGCTTCATCTACTCCAGGCTGAGCCCCCCCAGCTCCCTCAGCTGCTCCTCATCAGCCTTGGGCTCCAGCCCCTTCCCCACCTCTGTTCCCTTCTCTGGACACACTCCAGCACCTCAATGTCCTTCTTGCCATGAGGGGCCCAAAACTGACCCCAGAATTTGAGGTGTGGCCTCCCCAGTGCCCAGCACAGAGGGACAATCACTGCCCTGCTCCTGCTGGCCACACTAGTGCTGACACACGAGGCCAGGAGGCCACTGGCCTCTTTGCCCACCTGGGCACACACTGGGTCGTGTTCAGGCACTGTCAGCCAACACCTTCAGGTCCCTGAATACAGAATTAAAGATGGGCTGAGCCACTTGCCTTGCCCACAAACTACAATATATTTAGGATGCACTAAGGCTTAGGATGAATCCCTACTCACTTCTTATTATCCTGGAAGAAAACACTGGAGTTCCAGGCTCTAAACAGCCACAGACATATCAATAGGGCAGGGGATACAGAAGATGAAGGCCTGAATGACTGCTCATTCTCTCAGCTTATTGGTCTTAACTAAATGCCAAGCAGATTTGTTTTAAGCTTTTGAGATCCTGCATCTTTGTCTTGCGTGTGATGCTTTCTAGTAACGCGAGCTCCGGGGCCAGGAGTCACGGCGTTATTGCTGTTTGCTGAAAACATGCATTTTCACTCAGATCCCATAATTGAAATTCAAGCTGCACATGATGCAATTTGACATTAATTTCAGTTATTTGTGTCTGAGGTTTGCCCCATCCAACGAGAGCCGACAGTAAAGAAGAGCACTGGAAATGGAAATACACAGCGCCATTAGATGCAAGGCTTGATTTGTAAATCACTTAGAAAGCAATAAAACTGGGGATGGAAATAAAAGTGGCAAAGCTCAGCTTTCTAAATGTTAAATAATTCAAGAGGGAAAGGGTGAGGGAAAAAAGTACAGAGCAAGAGCTTTGTGTGTGAAAACAATGGCATCTGAGCAAATCAGAAATTTCAAGCTCTGACTAAATGTAATTTCAGTTCAATTAAAGCATAACATCAAGATTGTGGGCTGCTAAAATCAGGGATGAAGCATGTCATTGCTGTGTGCAGTTCTAAAAGATTTACAGCAAAACACGGATCTAGGAGAGATATTCTCTGCAATGGTGCTGCAGGGCTCTTTAATGAGCAGACAGCTCCTGTGCAAAACTGGGCTGTGGGTAGTCAGAGCAAGCAAAATTCAAGATGAAAATCATTCTTCCCCCTTTTTTGTATTATTTATTTATTTATTTAATCTCTGGGAAGGTAACACTGACAGTAAGTTAGCCAGAGGAACAGATGCCTGAAGAGAAGTCTTTTGTCACCTGAACTTTACAAATTTGGAGTTAAAGGGTTTGTTGTTGTTACTTTCTTTCTGTTCTAAAGATAGTCTGTGCTCCAATTACAGGTTTCTGATTTCAGCACAAGGACTGCAGAATGAAATTTTATGGTTTTTGTCTAGCAGGGTGTCACTGCAATACACTGTGGGGAGGAGAAGAGAGGGTCGGCAACAAGAAAATGTAGGCCAGATTCAATGAAGCAGATGTTAACATCTGTTCCCCTCTTCTTTCCCTGGGAGAGACTGAAAGTGTTTAAGTATCAGATGCTGCCTTAATAGCAAAACATTTCCTCCAGTGCTCACAAAGAGTCTGATAAAAAGCTGAGAAGTAACGTTATCTCAAGATCTTAAGGAAATAAAAGCTTGGGAGTGGAGGTAAAAGATGTACAAGTTACCCAGCAGGGATCTTGTTCCTGCTATCGTGGCCCATCCTGGAAAACTCTAAACTTTGGCCTGATTTTTAACAACAGTTGGAATCATAATAGTTTCTTCTGAATTGCAAATTTAATCATTTGTAGTGCCTGGGAGCCTCTGGATGTTCAGAACTTTGCTGTGGGATTCGAGGGACAAGGGAAGCAATAGTCATGAGAAACAGCTGTGACAGGAAAGAGGAAAAACTTTTGGAAGGCATCTTGAGAATCCTTTCAGCTATATCATTATCTGTGTTACCAAGAAGGGCTTGGATGATCCACAAATTGGTGAAATTACTTGGGAAACATCTCCAGAGATTCCTTGGCTCACAGACAGAGCTGAGCTCATCCTGGCACGTTTTGAATGGGATCTGCCTTGCACCTCCCATTAGCAAATCTCCTGGTTACTGGAAGGATGGGAGGTTTGGATTAGATATTCAGATAAAATTTTTCCCTGTGACGATGGGGAGGCTCTGGTTCACGTTGCCCAGAAAAATTCTGGCTGCCCCATCCCTGGAAGTGTCCAAGGCCAGGTTGGATGGGGCTTGGAGCAACCTGGGATAGTGGAAGGTGTCCCCATGGCAGAGGGTTGGAACAAGATGATCTTGAAGGTCCCTTCCAACCCAAACTATTCTATGGTATTATGAGTGGTTTATTTTAAGCAGATAGTGAATAGTATTTATCATTTGTTCTATAGTAACAAATAAAATCTGCAAAATTTTAAAAAAAGGTATTTTCTCGCAACTCCTGAAAGTGAAGCTTGAGCATTATGACTTCTTGAGTCCTCTAGTGTGATCACTGAACAAATTTAGTACCCTAAATCTGAAGGGAGGGATAAGTAGCCTAGCATGGTAGTCAAAATTGTTTCCATCTCAACACCTATATCTGATATATTCCTCTGAACTGAGAAAAATAAGACCCATCAAGTGTGACTCATCTCACTCCAAAGCAAACATCCAAGTAAGAAGGCTTGTACCCAAAATTCCCATTCTTTCTGCTTTGTCTGGGAGATGACTCAGCTCTGATGGAAACATCAATGCACTAGAAACAGAAAGTGAAAGATATGTTTTCAAATGTCAAGTAAACAGAGAAAACTAAAGGTAGGAGAAACATCCAAGCACTGAAACATCAAGACATTTGCCCCGGGTGTCAAAAGAAAAAAAGATTTCACCCCAAAGTTTTTACAGTAAAAAACTGTTGAGTACCATGTTCCCTCTCTAGGTTTGTTGTACAATTACACAGGAAAGCCTTGGAGACACTGAGAAATGAAAGATCAAAGGAAATTCAGAGCAACTGTTTTCAGTTTTTAACTGGATTTTATTTTGAAAGCTGCTGCTTCTATCAGAGATTTGAAGAAAAGAGTTTAAAAGCATCTGTGATGGGGTTTTTGTTGTTTTTTTTCCCAAGGATATCATAAAAGATATTTCCCATTTCTCTTGACCTCTGCTCACCTCTGTTCACAGCTACAAAAGGACCTGTATTGCACCTGAGGTAGGAAGTGTCAGAATAGTCATTTTTCCTCACAAAATCTCCACCATCTTTCCTCTTCAGAAATAATGATCTCCAAAAGTGAGTATTCTGATAAAAAATTAGGGAAGGTGACAATTCTGCTGTGATCAATGCTACCTGTCACAAAAGGTCAAAATGCTTGCTTCAGACAATTTGTAATGAACTCATTATAATCAAAACAAAATTATGCTTACGCTGGAAGAAAATAATGCTTAAATGCTTGTGTCTATTTGGTCTTTTATTGGCTCATACCTGAACACACCAAATATTTGTCTGTGAAAAATCATGAAGAAACAAAAGGAAATTTTTATCCATTTCCTTATTGTTTTCACTGTACATTTCATAGTCTGCAAACAGCTTGGGCGGTGATAATTTGCCAACATCTCTAGGGAAATCATCCACAAACCCCTTCCTCATTCAGAAATATTAATTCAGCCACATTCCTGTTCTGACCAGAAATGCCTTTCCCAAAGCCATTCCAGATCTGCTGTGTTCAGTACTCAGTAAATCTCTGATCTAACACCTAAGAATACAAAAGATTTTATAGAAAGACATCCCAGATCTACAGATAACTATCTCATGTTTTTCTCTGCGAGGATATTTCTTGCCAGAGATGATAATCAAATACTGCAGCTATTTTTCATTTATTTACTTAGATAACTACTTATTTTTTTATATATATATTCATCTCTGTTTATGTTCAGATTCTCTAAGTCTTAAAGTCTTAAAGTGTTATTATAAATTGATGTCACAAAGTGTTTTCTGGCTGAATCTTACAAGAATTTTCTTGGAGGTGTCTGAACCATTCACCTCTAGCATTCTGTAGTTTGTTATTTTAGGGATGTTTTCCATACAAGCACTTCTTTTCCTGCATTTATTTTTTTAAGCTTTACCCAATCCTTGAAAAATAAAGTATTATAGGTTAAGCATTTGATATTACAAGCCTCTACTGCTAAAATAAATGTCAGTATATTAACTTCAAGAATTAAATTTGTTCACTGAATCAATGCAGTCTCACCTGGGTACAAAGCAGGTTTTCCAAAATACCAACAAAACAATGAAATTGTTTTCATAAAATTAAAAAGTTGAAATAACATGCATTTTCTATAGCACAAGCAGCATGTAACATCTTCAGCTGTTTCAGTATAAAATGTGGTAGCCTTCAGAGCAGAGGAGGATAGATCTCACTGACTGATAGAATCAGAGTGCCTGGAGTCATTTATTGTCTGAAACACACACACACATCTCCCGAGCCAGTTAAAATATGTAAACTTCAATGAAGGAAACAGCAACACTAAATAAAACTCCTCAGCTCTGCCAAGGTCAATAACACCACGAAAAGGCCCCTGGAGCTGGGGAAACAGAGCAGACAGAGCTGCATTATATCATCTTCTCCCACACTGACAACTACCTTACACTGTGAATGATGGACATAAATTGGAGCTATTTGTTGAGCAACTCAGCTTCTCAGTCTGGATAAAGGAAGGGACAAGTTGATTGCTGGACGTAGTAGTTCTTGGTCTGGCTATTTTTGAGGGAATAAATAAAGTGAATTAATTTATTGCATCAGCTAGGAAAACCTTCAGGTGACCTTGGAAAGATGGGGAAAAAAACAAAGAAATGACTCAAGGGAAGAAGTTGACAACTGGAGAACAGTGCAAGGAGAAAAATGAAAACTCCAACTGTCTCTGAAAAAAAAAAATTACCTTGAGACACAATGAATAATGAATTCTGGAGCATCCAGCAGATTGTTTCAGATGTTGTTTTTAAATGTCCTTTATAAAGGACAGTTTTACACTTTTGTTTTCATCTTCAAAGGCTGGATTTGGTGATCTCAAAGGTCTTTTCTGTGATTTTGTGATTCTGTGATTCCCAAACCTCATTAAGATACAGGAGCAATGTCTTAGACAGCTGTGAACAGCTAAATTTCCTAAATTGCTTTGAGCATATTGTGCCACACAACTGTAAGCTTCCATCAACACGATTTATATATTGATATAAAGGTAACTTTATATTAATATATATTACAGCAGTGACTTACCAGTTTGTTCTGTTCAGGTTGGATGGAGCTTGGAGCAACCTGGTCTAGGGGAAGGTGTCCCTGCCCAAGGTTGGGGAGGTGGAATAAGATGGAACTTTATGGCTCCATCCAACCCAAATCATCCTGTGATTCCATGAATTTGCAGTGGTTTGAATTATCTTTTGAGCACTCTGTCTGGAATAAGTTCTGAAAATCACAGGTGATTCATTCAAGCAGATTTTAGTTGGGTTTTTTTTTCAGAGATAGGAGTGTAGTTTAAAGGTTTCAGTGTTCCTGAAAAGGTGAAAAAACAGAGCAAATTAACTTGTTTATTAACAGAAAGATAATAAATGATTGACAACATAAAATGGAACTGTTAGAATAGGAATTAATGAAATCACTCACACCAGGTCTGATTAGATGCAATTTCTCTCTTTGTCTGTCTAAATATTGCATGGGCATTAACTTTCTCCTTTACAATGTTAATCTGATGTCTTGTCAAGGGAGAAAAATTACTTAAAATGTGTAAAAGCTACCAGCAGGCTGATGGTTATTACTTTGTGCAATACGATTTGAAAACATTAATCTAATGGGAGATAGGCACAGGTCTTTCATGGCTAAATGGGAAACGTGTCCATCATGCACTGCTGCAGTCTGAGGAGCTGAGGGAGCAGCAAATAGCAAACACAAAGTTAAAAGAGAGAAAAGAAGTAAGTGCAGTGCTAATGACAAACAGGAACTCGTAAAACAGCACATGACCTTCTCCCACATTCTCTCCTTTATGAGTAAAAAGTCCTTTTAATTCCTTCTCATTTGCATTATTGCAAAATCAACCAGATGCAATATGAATGCTTTTCTTTTTCACTCTTTTTTCCCTAATTCTGCCCCCAGTTTTCTCTCTTTACTTCCTTACAAAGCACATTCAAAGCAGAAGACACATCTAGGTGGCCTGATTCAATAAAGTATTTCCACTGGGCAACCCCAGTTTGCATAAAATAATTAAGGGACTCGGGATGAGAAACGAACTGGCATGATGATGGAACTGGCAGGCTGGAATAAATTAGTTCAGTGATCAGCAGTGAACAAGCAGAGCTCGTGTGGTCTTTAAAAGAGACTGAGAGCCAGAGGGAAAAGAGCTAAGTCACGTTTTGGATGTCCACAAGGATTTTCCAGGACATCATATAAATGTTTTTGAAGAACAAACTGTTTACTGATGATCTAAAGCATTCAAGGCATGATTCCATTTCTGTAGTGTAGTTATCACCTTCAATTTTGACTGTAATTATCCTCACAGCATCTTTCTGGTCCTGGATACTACTGGATTATTTTTATAATTCTAACAAAGGCTTAAACTTTGAAAGACCAGGACTTGGGTACATGAAAGGAGAGACTCTGCTGCCAAACTACGATTTCCACATAACTGAAAGTGGAGTTAAGAGTCTCCTTGGTTATGATTTGCCACTGAGTAACCCTGGAAGCTTTTGAAGCTTTCAATACCACAAAGAATCAGGACCATCTTCTCTCAGATAAGACATGCACTAAACAGGAATTCTGCACCTGAGCTGGTTGCCCAAATTGGGTTTGTGATGAATGGAGAAGCACATTTAGACTGTGAATAATTTGAATTACCACAAGCTTCTTATGATGAAGAGCCTTGCCTGGAACTGCTTAATGACAAAGGAACAGACTTCACACAAGTTTCAGGTTCCTCCTCTGGGTCTGTAGTGGACAGAATTGCCTGAATGCTGGGAGCATTTAATTTCCAGTATTTACCTCAACATGAGTCTTTCCTTTCTGTCTGTAGTTTTTAGATCCCAACTTCTGAGTTTTCTTTTAAGTAAAACGCTTCAGGACGTCGGAATCATGGAATGGTTTGGGCTGCAAGGACCTTAGAGATCATCTAGTTCCAATCCCCTGCCATGGGCAGGGACATTATGCAAAATAGCACTATATTATAGTTTTATAAATTGTGAGTTTTATAGTATTTTAAGCGAATAAATTAAAAATAGAGTTTTATTTTTATAGTGTTTTTAAGGGTAAATTGTTTAATTATGAAATGTTATTTAAATTATTTTCACTTTTAATTTAATAATTAGTTATTTGTGGTTTGTAATGTGGATTTTTTAAATTTAATTATATAATATTACTTAGACTTATGGAGAAGAAGGTGAAGAAGAACTAACTTTTTTAAAAGAACTTTTATTTTGTTTTATATATATATTATTACATTTTAAAACTTTAATTTTTAAGTTTTTTACTATGCGATATTACATATTTTTATTTAAACTACACACTTATAATTTTAGTTTTATTATTTAATTTTGGAAGTTTTTTTTCCATGGCTTCAGGTCAAATGCAGTGTTCTCCTGGGAGTCAGTGCCTGTTAGCACAGAAAGTCTAAAATTCTCAGTGATCAAGGTTCTAACAGCAACGTGGGGCCAGGAGTTTGGGATGAAAGGAGGCTGCACCTTCCAAAACCCCGAGAGAGAAAACCCCAGTGGAATCTCTCCCTTTATTTGAATGAAGTGCAGGACTCCTTTATAGACACTGGCTTTTCACAGCATGACTTTCCCTACATTTTCAACTAAAATTTATCATACCTGCAGTATTTATATTTTCGGACCCAGAAACAGTGTAACAGAAGCAGGTGCCAGTTACAGAAATAATTAGTAAACTGCATAATATATAGGTATAATGTTCCCAAAAAAACCCTCAGAAATCCAGACTGCATGGGAACAAATTGGAACAACATAAGCTGCTTAAACTCACAATATAGGTAAGAGAATTACGAGGGAGCACTTATATTCTTATTTAACAACCAAGGAAGGTTGTTTCCTTTGGAAGCTCCTTTTGCTTCTGGTGAATCCTCACTGGAAAGCACAAATGAGCAGCAGGAATTGCAATGGAGATATTACAATACTGTGATATCCCAGATCTCACACCTCAGATCAGGACTTCTGCCCACAACATCCATGAAATAAAAACAGGCTCTGTCACAAGAGAAAACCCTGGTTTGGCACTAAGCTCAGGTCCTTCTTGAATTGAATTCCCAATATGGGAAATAGTGACTGCAATATAATTACCTGGGGAATGTGATGGCCCAGTAAACCACAGTATGTGTGTGTCCTTGGACAATTTATGTACAGCTTGAAGAGATGTAAAGGTCTGAGCTGCTGTAAGACTCATGATTTGAACCACACTGAAAAATTGGCTGCTGCAGAGGAGTGGGTGGATTTTTCGTGTGTTCCCACCCTTCCAAATACATCCAAAGCTATAGAACACCATAGGACTGTAGTCCCAACCCCCTTCTCCTGCATCATCTCTGTGTTGGTCCATGACTTCCCCAACTGCATTTAAATTTCTATACTACCAAAACGCTTCAGCTAAAATTCAGCTGGTGGGTGGTTTGGGAGGAAATGTCACTCTTCTGAAACACATTTTATTTTCTAAGTCTTCATTTCCCTATCTTCAATAGTTCTCCTAATTACCTTGCACTACATTTCAATAAATAAATAAATAGATAAATGAATAAATAAATTTTCTCACACTATGCCAAATATTTACATGAAAATAATGGAACAAATGGTTTGGTACCCTAAGTGAGACAGGTAATATCCCAGATTTAAAGGACATCACCTAGAATATTAAGAACAAAAAATGCCCAATTTCAGAGATCTTTTAGGACCAAGTAAAACCTTTTTTTTTTTTTTAAGACCTGAGAGCTCAATCTATATCTGGTATCCTTAAACTGTTTTTCCTGTGTTCCCTAGTAGGGTGCATGGGAGCTCCAGGAGAGTTTTCCTAAACCTGGCAAGATCTGCTCCGTGGTTGAAATGAATCCATTACAAAATCAAACAAACAAATAAGCAAACAAAAACAAAACAAAACAAAAACAAAAAAAAACCCTTTGCTTGTTTTTGAAGGAAGGGGCTTTTGGAGAATAAAACCCCGTAACGTTCTCTCATCATGTGGGACTGTTCACAGGAAAACAAACCTTGCTTGTCTCTAAAACATTTAAAAAGTGACACCAATACATAAACTGTGTTCAACTGTATCAGCAGACTCTAAAACATGACTTCAACCTTGGTTCTGCCTCTGATTCATTTTGGAAAGGAATTCTACTCTCCTTGCCCTGATTGTGTCCTTTCTTAGGAAAGGGATAATCATCCAGGTGAGCTTGTTCTCTCACAAGTGCATTTTGCTTCACAGTCAAACTGTCTATTTGCTGCAGAAATTCTGGCTTGTCTTTTTTTAATTGTCAGAGTGTAATTGACTGTAAAGAAAGATTGGAACATGTTGTCACTCCCACCAACAAAATCCAGATGTTGTGGTGCTATTTTCTCTTCTGGAGCTTTAGGAGATGGGAAGTCTTTCATTAAGAGGAGAAGGGATGAGGAGAGGCAGTTATGTGCTCCCATTTTATAGGAAAATAATCCTGTGTGCTAAAATGACAAGTACACAAATGAGAATAATTAATCCTAGATGGATGGAGACAAGGCTGAGCTGATAGCTTGATGCACACAGCTTTTCCTGAAAAAATTTATTTGATCCTTGCCTTATTATGTGCTTTGCAGCAGCATTTTGTAGTTTTTGGCATTCTGCTGTTCAGGCTGGAGCCAGAAGGGAAAACAGAGATGCAGAGCTTAGTTCATTTGCCTAACGATGCACCCAGTGTGCTTGGAGTTACCCCAAGGTACTTGAGACATTCACAGGAGTTTGGCAGATCTGACAAAGGTCAGATATGTGCACATATTTTTGGAACTGGGAGCCACTGCCCTAAAGAACTTCAGATTTTTCCAGGTACTTTGTCAGGAATTAATATGAAACTATGTTACAATAGGTCATTAATTTAAAAATTAAATGAAACATAAATTTGCATTAATAATATAAAATTATTTTTATTGTGTTCTAGCCTGGAGAAGAAGGACCTTATCCACCTCTACAACTCCCTGATATCAGCTTGTAGCAAGGTGGGGGTGTGTCCCTTCTCCCAGGTAACAGGTGAGAGGACAAGAGGACATGGCCAGGGGAGGCTCAGGTTGGACATCAGGATGAATTTCTTCATCCTGAAAAGGTGAAAGGTTGGTTAAGTGTTGGAACAGGAGGGTGGTGGAGTCACCATCCCCAGAAAAGCTCAGGAAATGAATGGACATGGCACTTAGTGCCGTGGTCTAATTGACAAAGTGGTGCTCCAAAGATTGAGCTTGATGATCTTGGAGGTCTTTTTCAACACTAAAGATTTTCTCTTCGAATAGTTTTGGTCCCAATTATCCCAGAAACCAGTGGCAGAGCCAGGAGTAATGCCCTTCTGACTGCAGCATGGAAAATATTGCATTCCCACCTCACCCTGTGCTGATGTTAAGGGACAGGAGCACCAGTGTAAAGTGAGGCTCCCTCTGTTAAAAAGAGTCAGGCACAGGTGGCTGCTGAATTCACTGTGATATCTCCAAGTGTTACCATGGAAATTTCTAGGGAGTTTGTTATCAAGCAAGTGCAGAGGTACTCAGCCTGGGAGCTGCTGGGTGAGGCACATAAAATATATATATTTTTTTCAGTGAACTCAGTATGGCCAAAGTGACAGCTTTGGAAGGCTCCTCTGCTCTCCTGCTGAGCTCAGCAGGACTGGCACAGAATTCCATCCCAGCACAGCCCTGTGTTTCCAAATGCCTCTGTCTAGACTTGTGTCTGGACAAAAGCTAACTGATGCTTTAAGCAGCAAAAAAGCTTTAGAGCAACTTCCAGTTAAACTTCTGTGTCTTTAAATTGCAGAGTTGGGGAGGAGGGAGTATGAAGGGAAGCATGAGCTGATGTCAAGTGTGTGTAGGGGGAAGGAGGGAGAGGAATCCAGGTGTAGAATTGCAGAGCTGTGACCTCTAAGTAAGAGCTGTGTATCCTGAAGTCCTCTTGTCCAGCTGGAAAATCCTGGGAGGGAATTCACAGTTCTTTAATTTTGGTATCACATTCATTAGTGTATTTGGGGGGAAAAAAATAAAAAATGAAACCTTCCCCATCTGCAAAGTTCTTATTTTAAGTGTCACTTTACATCTTTTGTTCAGTAGCAGAAGCACTTCAACAATTAAATCCAGGAGTACTACTGGCAGAGGGAATAGCAAGCTGAACACTTCTGTTAAGCTGGAAATGTCATGGATTTATCTAAACCTCAGTATTTATGGCCTTCTTGCACGTAGCTAACCTAGCTGGTAGAAGAATATTTTGGAGATTGTCAATGCACATTCCAAATCATTCAACAATCAAAATATGCAGGTGGCTTTAGGGTGTCACATATCCCCTTTTTTATATTTTTTCCAGAATGTAGAAAAATATCCTGTCCCACTAGTGAGAGAAAATTGATGCTTGCTTTTTCCAGCTGAAATAGCAATAGGACTTTTTGAACAGCAATATAATATGGAAGATAAAGCTTGTTGTTTCATAGAACAGAATTGCATATTTATTATTTACGGTTCACAACAGACAGGCAACTCCATGAAAAACCTTAATCTTCTTTTTAGACACTGTGGAGCAGAATCATAAAAAATCTTCCTGTTCTGTGGAGGGAAAAAAGACAAACAGCAAGGAAATGAAGTTTCAGTACTTCCATTTTGAGCTGCAGAATACAGAGAGCTTTGCCCAAGTCTATGAATTGTCTGTGGCAGGGTCAGGAGCTGCAGCCACAGCTCAGAATCTCAAATAACTTTTCTCAGATAATTTCAAGTATTGGTTCAATACTTGCTCATAGGCTTTTCTATGCTCCTGCACACAGCATGAAAAACAAGGTGTATCCATCTAAATTCTCTGAAGAAACTTGATTTGAGGTTATTTACCCGCTGTGCTCCAAATGCCAGGCTCTTCCTCACACTGATGTTGGTGTACTGATGTAAGACCACAGCTCCCAGCACAGGCTTCACCTGGGGAATATCAGGCTTTACCTGCTGGCTGTGGCCACTTCTGGGTGTCTGAATCACAGAATCACAGACTAGTTTCAGTTGGAAGAGACATTAAAGATCATTTAATTCCAACCTCCTGCCATGGGCAGGGACACCTCCCACTAGAACAGGCTGCTCATCCAATCTGGCCTTGAAAAATCCTAGGGATGGGGCATCCACAGCTTCTCAGGGCACCTTGGTGAAATAGAGGCTGAGATACTGTCCATGAAACAAAACTACTGTATATCTCCTCTCTGGTACTCGATTAATGGCTGAGAATGAGAAAAATCAAACTATTATCTATTTCACTGCTTAATCAAATCATTAAGGGAATACTAAAAAGGTCACACAATAAAGTACAGCCTTCCTCAGGTCACTGCTTTCCAGGAATGGGATCCCAAACATGATATTATCAGCTCAGCAGTGGAGGTAGGACTCAGTTTTAACTAGTTTTCAAAACTTTCTGAAATTTTATTTTAATCCACTTTTTATATGTCAAGCCATTGTATCAACATATTGTGAAGTTTTGTGCAGAAAGATTTGTTCCAGTTCTATCCTCCAGGATAAAAAATGTAGACAAGAAATGAAAGAAAAGCAAGAAATGTCAAGTTCATTTACTGCTTTACTTGGGATGAACCAATACAAATTACTGGGGTCCTTTTTCCCCTTTTTAGGTCACAGCTGAGGAAGAAAATGTTTCTTTGTCTCTTCCTGGCAAAGCAGAGTTTATTTTGGATGACATCATGCTCAGGTCTCTTCTAAGGAAATATGCACATGCATTCACCTTATTGGTCAGCAAAATGGAATGCATAGTGAAATATCACAGAAATTTTACATAACCTATTTACTCAGGGAAGAAAAGGCACAGACCTACTTTGCATAATCCTCTACGCAAGAAATCTTTGAACAAAAAAACATTTGAATATAAATAATTCTGAGGTCTATCCAGTGCTGTTGTTTAGAGCAGCACTTTCACCTGTTTGTGATGAGAAAGGGCTTTAATACCCACAAATCCACGGCTGATAATTTTTCTCTATCTTTTGGACATTTTCATGTTCCCTTTCAGGCCCTGGTTTCTCAGGAAAGGAGGATAATTATGATAATAGGTGTTTTTATTCTGGCATGAAAATTACAATTTTTTTTCAGCTCGTTTTATGTCATTTAGAAAAGAGTTTAGAGAGAAGTGAAAATTAAAGAACACTGATTTCAGAATAAGAGTATTTACACAAGTCTGTGGTTTAGAATTACTGCTTTGAATGTTTTCATAATGCCTGTTTAGTTTTGTGTGCCCATTTCAGGTGTTTTGGGTAGCAGTCCTTTGTCCCTAAATATCTAATGATGAAAGTTTAGTTCCCAATATGCCAGTTATTTAATGACATTAATCCTGAATACCTATTGCACTTCCAGAAACAGTAGGGAAGAATTTATCCAATACCTTTGTTGGAAAACAACCCAGGAGATGTCCACCCAAGTGCAGTAACTCAACATTTCTTGGAATAATTAAATGAAAATACTGCCTTTTTTCTTGGTAGCATTAAAGACTACCAGGAGTAGCACGGCTCTTCTTCATGATGATTAATTTTATTACTCCTTACCAGAGATCCAGATTGATGGGCACTCAGCAATCATGGCACATTTCTTCAGGGTTACATGTTGGTGACAGAAAACACACACAAAACATCATTTTCTACTTCAAACAAAACATAATCCTATTTGCCTTTTCTCTTACTCATAAAAGAACAAAAATCAGTGCAAAGAAAGCCTTCACAATAGAAAAAAATTCTCCTTTCACTCCTTGCAGTAGGAAGAGGTTCAGAGAAGATACAGAAACTGAGCCATGGTAAGGATGTGACTTCATCACCTTTGAAGAGAGGTGCAGATGTCAGATTTATGAAACTTCAGAACTGTAACTGCATAATACAAAGATTGGATCAAATATTAATCCAGACCATAGTTCCTGCCTCTGGCAGTGACCAATAATGTATATTTATGGGAAAATGATAGTACTAGGAGAATGAAAACTGTATGAACATGCACATATTCATTGCATAATAAATACCAGTAAGAGAAAGAAAGATCAAAACTTGAAGGATTGATAAGTCCCAACTTAGGTGCTTGCACAACCATGGAAATTGGCATCCTGCTGCTCAAAGAATGCCAAAAAAACTCCTCCAGGGTGCAAATCACCTACTGGATTCCCACACTGTACCCCAGTAAGAAACTTAAAATAGTGCAGAAATTGCAGTCTGGGTGGTTCAGTCATCATCCAGAGGAGAATGAGAATACAAGGCTGCTGAATTACAGCTCCCAGGAGATCCTGTATCACTGCTTTGATGCCAAAATGGTAAAACATCAGCCCTGGGGAATTTTTGTACATTTTCCACACAAAGATCAAAATGTGTTCCATCTGGGGCTGTGCAGCAGATCAGACATTAATCTATTATTTTGCATCTCACCTCAATGGAGAGTTGCTGCCAGAGGGCTTGAACAATGTTGTGTTACCCAAAGTATTTCAGACTGGAACAGGCTCAGGTTGTGGGGAGTCTCAGGAGGATGGAATTCATGTTGAGCTCCTAACTGAGCTCACGTGGAAACGTGGGGTCTAATCTTCCAAAATGTCCATCAGTACATCTGATGTGACCAGGGGAAGCTGAAAGGCAAATGTCAATTCATTGCAGCTGGACCAGGGACTGTTTTTAAGAAATCTCTTTGGTATTCATCATCTTCTTACATGTAGGGCTTTCCTCCAGACATGAGGAGAAAGCTGGACACTTCTAGCCCAAGATCTCTCCAGCAGCTCTTTCTGAGAGCTATGCAGATAATCAGAAGTTTGCAACAGATTTTTCAGAAATAATTACGTGTGGGATTCCATATGGGGTGGGCCAGCTTGTTTGTTCAATGAAAGAAATGTTACCAAAGTCCTTCTGCCAACGCATTAAATATTTAGTGTCTTCTGCTTAGCTCCTCTGTATCAACAATTTAGCTTCCCATTCTCTATTCATAGAACAGCTTAGCTGGATTAAGAGAATTTAACTGACATGTAAGGCAAACACAACTGTATCAAATAGATTTCTTGGCCACTTTAACACATATGCTCAAAACCTACAGGAATACAAAGCCTGAAAATATTTGTAAGAAACTCTTTTTATCTATATATGAAAAATACCCCAAGCATTAGTATTTCACATTACAAAATGAATATAACAAATATAAAATTTATTACTTAACCATTTCTTCTGAATGGAAGATTATGAAAAGTTTATAAACATATATTGATGAAGGAAGTTTCAAAGTATTTTGCAAACAAATATTATCCAAAATGACAATATGTCCTAATGCTGTTTGGTTTTCAACATACATGAAAATGTTTTGCCCAAATGCATATTCAGGATAGATATATGTGCACTGCTTTCTGGGGGCAGATCTGTGGGGTCTGATTGTTACCACTGAGTTTGATGGAATTTACATAATTATGCCTCTTCATCGTTTCTTTTTTTACCTTTACATGTTGAAAATTAAATTAAGCTTTGTGACATTTTCATTTCTCTTTCTATTTCACAGATTTTTTTTTCCTTTTTTTCAAGCATTTTCTGAAAATGACTGAGTATTACTGGCAAAGCAACAATATTTGCATCCTACTTCCATTGTCTCTTTGAAAATAGTTCCTCTTTTCTTTATCCCCATGGCAAAACAATAATTTAGATCACGGAATTCATAGCAGTGATATTTTCCCCTTCCAAAGTACTCCAGCTTAGAAATGCTTTCAGATAAGATTGAGATCAACTAGACTGTTTGGTAGAATGTTTTCATGATAAACTTTACATGGGGAATATTCTCCTCATCTGCAAAATGCCACAGTGCTGACAATGTTTTGGAAACACTTAAAGCCACCTCAAAACCCAGGTGTTTTGGTTTTCAAGCTCAACTTTCATGACCAGCATGCTGCATTACTTTGAAAGTATCCAGATTTCTAGGAACATGGAGAGGCTTTTAGGACTCCTTGGCATGGCTGAAGGTTTGAAAGATTCTTCACTTCCTCCAGTGTCAGCACAGCCTCCGAGTGTTGGTGAGAGATGCCCCATTGTCACTTTGCAGCTTGACTCCTTGGGAAACCTTCCTTGTCCCAACTCAGACCATTAAATTCTGATTCTCAGCTCACTGGCTTTCCTCAGAAATAAAGGCTGTTCCTACTTTAAGAAATAATTCAGACCAGCAGCAGTGGGTCTGCACCAAAGAAGGGCTGTTTTTAAACACCATGTAACCATACTATAGACAACTTAAGTTTTGGATTAATACTGGACCTAACCCAGTGGTGTGGTCTTATTGCACACTTACAGCTTGATTGGTTTGGGTGAACCCCAGTTTTCTTCTAATTCTTTCTAAATGGAGCAGGTTTGGTGTCTGCCAAGCTCTGCAACAGAAAACAAATTTCAACACATGAGAATTACTGTGAGATGCTTCTCAGCACCTCTGATTCAAACTAAGTGATCTTTCTTCTCCTGATCCAAACTAAAACTCTCATGTGAGAGTAATGACATCAAACCTTCCCTCTACTCTTTACACAAATATTTTGCTAAATACCAAGCTGTGCAAGAGGTTTATGGCATTGTCTCTGAGGTGCTTTATAGCCCAAGTCCAGGCTGGCTACCTATCTATATGTGTCACCTGGAAGTTATGACATGATATTCAAGTCTGAACAACCAGTCATGGTTGTTAAATCCAAAGATTTGTTTATGGGCAGAGAGGAAGCATATCTTACCTAAAGATTAGGTAAAACCAAGAATTTGCTGGTGTAATTTACATCTAACTTACAGTCTAATAATTCACAGTCTAATTCAGAATCATCACAAGTCCAGTTATAAAGAAGATAATAATGCAGGTGAAGTGCTTATGTACAGAGAAAGTAAGAAGAATAAAGTGATAGAAAATCTCCAGCTGGAAGGGACCCACAAGAATCACAGAGTTCAATTCCCTGCACCTCACAAAACTTCCTAAAACTAAACCCTGTGACTGAGAGCATCATCCAGGAGCTCCTTAGTGCCATAAGCACTTTCCTGGGGAGTCTGTTCCAGTAACTGACCATCCTTTCGGTGAAGAACCTTTCCTTAATGTCCAATTTGAGCTTCCCCCATGCTGCTTCTTAACAATTCCATGAGTCCTCTTGGTCACCAGTGAGAGGAGAGCAGCACCTTCCCCTCCACTGCCCCACTTGGGGAAGGTGTAGACTGAGATTCTCCAAGCTGAACAAGTTAGTTAAACCATATAATTAAAACTGTTAATCCTTACACTTCGTAACATCCACTCTTTTTCCTGGCACTATGCTGACCCTTCCACAGCTCCTGTGGAGCAATGTCAATAACTCTGCAGGCAGTAACTCTCAACCTGGAACAGCAGACATCTCTATTTCAAGAGTTAATCCCAAACAGAAGAGACAACCCTTGCTAGAGAAATTGGCAAGACAAAGTAATTGCATTTTCAGGGAAGCAGAGTCCAGCACAACTCTCTCCTGTGATGTGGAGGACAGGTTTACAAAAGTAGAGCAATTGTAAAAAAATTAGATCAGTCACCCAGTAGGTCAAAGGAAGTTTTATCTCCAGCATCTCTTTTTGAAACAGAGTACTGCAAACAGGTAAAGCAAAAATAAACTCATAACAAAGTAAAACACTGCCATGGCTGTGGTTTTCTTGAGACCTTCAGGATGAGACCAACCATCACATGACAAATGTGAACTGTAGCAAGTAATGCACGGCTGGGTGACTAAATGTCTCTTTGAGAGAGGTATAAATTATTCAGGCACAGGATTCTCTGGGTGTATGTTCATGCATGAGAGAAGCATGATAAGCAGTCCTATTTCATGCTTAATAAAGTGTCTCACTATCACCTTATAGCCAAAAGTACATTCACACTGGTGAGTACCCTGTGTGTCAGATTATGAGGAGGCATTTATTGAGCAGTGTAAAAATTTCTGTTATTTCTGTTTTATTTATTTTCTACTTCACTTCGTGAGGAAGAGACAGAAGAGCAAACAGGTCAATTTTGTTGACCAATGGGTATAGAGGAGGCGAAGACAGAGTTTTCATCAGGATAGATGCACCACTTTGGATTTCAAAAGGTTAAGAAGGAAAAGCAAAGAGCAGATGCAGGAGTTTACAGTCCCCAGGGCAGCAACAAAAATAAGAGTCATACAGAAGTCAGATGGTGTTTGAAGGTCTTTCTTTCATCATTAGGATGAGCTCAAATTATTTTTTTCATGTTATGTTTTAGATTTTAATTTTGGTCTGACACAGGGAAGGAGCACTTTACAAAATTTTGAACAGATTGCAGAAAAGGAAACAGGCTGAGATCTCTGCCTGAAAAAAAAATCCAAAATAAAGGGACTTTAGAGGAAAGTAAAAGAAAAGCAATTAGAAAAAACCAGAGGTTATCGCTGATAAAAAATGAAATGAGTACTTCTCACCTCAGGATATAGATTTATATGCACTTGTAAGAAACTATTCACATTCCAAGATCTGGCAACTATTCACGGTCTCATATGCTAGCAGTAGCTTAACTGCTTAGCAAGATCAAAACCAGAGCATGTGTAACAGATTACTCATTCAAAATACTCAGCTGAGAGAGGAATATACCAGAGACAGACACAAATTATTTTGGCTATATTAAAAAAAAGTCATGCATCAGAAATAGAAATAGAAAGGGAAACAGAGATAGGAATCTGGAACGGAGAAAATGCCACCTAAATTTTGAGAATTGTTCCTGGTAGGGATCTGAAGACTATAAAGCATCTTCACTGGAGAATCAGTGGCAGTGTAACCACCTGGGAAACTGAAACAGGAGGGGACCAGCTCCAAGGAGCACAGGGAGGGGACAGCCTGACCTAAAGGGTATTTTCTACCTAGTGCAACCAGAACCCTACATAATAGACTTGCCAGCTTCTCAAAAACAAAGCATGAGCTGAATCAACCTCAAAATGTACCAATAATAGGGATGAAAAATGCTGAAACCCCATTTCAAGGTGATATGAGTAGGATTGTCAAAACAGGATGAATGCTGGCAGCCGGGTCCATGGACTGAAATACAGCCCATGAAATGAGAGGTTGGAGTGCACAGCACACAGCAGTGCCATTCTTCTCTCATCTTGATTTGGACATCAGGAATAGACATATTTATCATGTTCAATACAAAAAGAAATGCACTGTTCAGTGTTTTCCAAAACCTACAATTTAAATTCATTCAGATCTGGGGATGACCTAAAGAGGAGGGAAAAAAAAGAACGAAACAGTTATACTTCAATTTCTGTCACAAAACTTTTGTTGCCTTTGCTGACAGAGGGAGAAATATGGTTTCTGTTCATCCTGTATTTCCAGGTCTTATCTGAATAGAAACTAAAGACTGAGAGAACAATTCTGGTCATCCTAAATGTACCTGTCTGCTTTATCAATTGAACTTGTCTCTCTAAATATTTTACAAGGCATAACTTTTTTCTTTAATTTCTCTTCATCTTTCTCTTTACTTCATTATTTTTCTACTGGGGAAAAATGCCAGATTTGTTAGAAGTCATTACTTTCCCTGTGGGTCACCTCTAAGCTTTTTTTACCATGTACTTTTCCCTTATTCTGACAGAATATGAGACATTATCAGATATGCCCTCTGCTTATTGAGTTCTGCCTGGAACTGTAATTGTAATATACATGAGCTAGTACTTCATGCTTACATTGTGCCTCATATTCAAAGATCTCATAGTAATTCAGAACGAGGTATAAAGTATTAATGACCTGTATAAAAGGAGGGGAAATATAAAATGAAGAGAAGAGTGGAAAAGGAAGTAAATTTACAACCATATTTTATTTTGGTTTTTCAGAAAGGAGACAGTATTTCAGCTCAGTGGAAATGAAAATAAAAAGTATGGCTTTGTTTTGAATGAAAAAAAAAAGAAGTAATTTTAAACTTGAAGGACTTAAAAAAAAAAAAATTTGAGTTGCTACCCGTTTGAAAACATACAGCCATTTGTATTTGTACATATCATTCAAATCATTCACAAAAGAATATTGTCAGACAGTGTTATTCTTCAATTTACAGAGATTTTGAAAACTGGATGTATCTGAGAATGCATTAAAGCACACATAAAATTTTAGGAAAAGGTCAAAGAAAGAAAGTAGGAGTCCTGAATACAAAAATCAATCTTCATCCACACTACATGCAGGCTGAGACAGACATTCTCTGGTGCAGCCCCAAGAGGTAATTCTAGTCTAGAGCAAAACTTGGAAACTGGCTCTTGGAATTTCCTACTTACAGACCATTACCTGGTATCTCCTTTGAAAAAAAAAAAAACACTTAAATATCTACTTTGAATGAAAAATAAAGCAAAATTTTTGACCTATTAATGTAAACTCTTAAAATGTCTCTAGAAGTCCTTAAGTAGAAAGAATACTACATTTACAAAGCATTGTAATGGTTTCGTTACAGTCTTCACATAATATTCTGGGTATTGATAACAGTCCATCAAAATTTTTGTCACCATGTAGGAGTTTCCCTTGATTTGGACTTGAAATTTAAGGTGAACATTGCTAATATTTTTCAATGTAAAGGCATGTGGACTTCAAGAGACATCAATTGTTAAACTGTGGCTTTTTTTACAAACTGTTACCACAGAGATGAAAATGTTTAGCACCACACAGGTATTATTGAAGCGATTTTGACAGCATTTCACACCTCATTTGCTGCCAAAGTTATTAGATTTTAGTCAATGATCAAAGAGTCAGTTGACTCTAAAGGGCTCCTTTAAAGCACTGAGGCATGAAATGAGAACAATTTAGAAATTATCTTGATCTTTACTTCATCTTGTGTTCAAAGTAGAGATGTCCACCTCTTCTAGCTACCTCCCTACTTATTTAAAAGGAAACACTTAAGGTTAATATAAGCCTTGAGATGGTGCCATTTTTATGTGACTTCTGGCAGTGGAATTATTTGGACAGGTAACTTTCACAAAGCAACTGTTTGGGTGCAGATTGGCTGCTATAATTTCCAGTGACAAAAGCCACAGCCAATCCGGAATGAAGGCTGATGAGCAGAAAGTGCCTTTCCCGAGGATGAAATCATCTAAACTCACAGAACTTGCAAAAACAGTGAAAGCAGAGTTCAAGGAGACACATCCTGTTGATTATCCTGTTAACTCTATGACCTGATGTACACATGACAAATCCTCTCATCTCTTTTATTCCTGTTTGAAGTTACTATTGTGTTTCCATAGCTCATAATGCTACAAGTATTTAAAATTCTGCTTCCAGACAAAACACTTTCAAGAGATTTACATCAGATGGGCAACCACTAAACTCTGTCCCTAAGCACCATATCTACATGTTGTTTGAAGGCTTCCAGAGATGGCAATTCCACCAGATCCCTGGGCAGCCTTTCCCAGTTCTTGACCACCTTTTCAATGAAAACTTTTCCATTTTCATTTCCTCTCATCCTGTAATTTGATACCAGGGAAAAGAGAATGACACACCTGGCTGCACCCTTTTGTCAGGGAGTTGTGGAGAGTGAGAAGGTTCTCCCTGAGCCTTTTTTTTCCTTCAGACTGAGCCCCTCCCAGCTCCCTCAGCTGCTCCTCATCAAACTTATGCTCCAGACCCTTCCCCAGCTCTGTTGCTATTCTCTGGACACCTCAAAGGCTTTTTGGTGGTGAGGGACTCAAAACTGAGCCCAGGATTTGGGATGTGGCCTCCCCAGTGCCCAGTCGGGGGGACAATCCCTGCCCTGGCCCTGCTGACCACTATTGCTGGCACAGGACGGAGGTGAAAGTGTCACAATTCTTTGCTACCTGATCCTTTTCTGGAAGATTCACTGTTTTTATTCGTGGTGAGGACCTACAGCTGCATCAGTCTGGCTCCCACAAATCAAGCAAGACAAGTTTGTTTGAGATCTACACAATTAGTCCTCCAGTTTTCTTGCCTGTCTCCCTTTAGGTATTCTATATTTCCTGGAGGAATTCCTACAACTCAGGGCACTTTTTGTCAGCAGTGACAAACTCCCCATTCGAGTCACTTAGCCTATGAGAAGTTGTTTCAACACCCGACTTGGTTCCATGAATTTGTTACCTAAAAAATAGAGATTTAAAGTTGATAAAAACAATCAGGGTACCCCATTTGTCTTCTTTGTAACACTGATTTGGCATTTAAGGATACTCTTGTTCACATACAATCCCAAGCCACTTTCTAGGAAATGGATTTCCATGCCTGATGGTTTACTGATGGCAAAGCATCTTTGATTTAGTCCATAAAAAATTCCCAGTTGAACTAATAGTTCTGTTCCTTGGAACCAAGAAACCATTGAAAAAGCATGGGTTTCATTGTAAAAAAACCCCCAAAATAAATCCCTTTTTTCACTCTTACAGAGTTGCAGGAAGCTCTTTAGTTAAATCAATTGCCGGTAATTAGAGCACTATTTCTAACTGTGCCTAAATCATATTTGATTGGGGCTATTGTGTTAGCTCTTCTCTTACCCTGAACTGTATTTCATTGCATCTGAATTATTCTGAGTGATCCTCTAATCCCCTCACTTTCCTTGGATTCAAAGATGAATCTTTGCTTTCCACTACTGTGTTATCAAAGCCTCCTCTCCAGACTAATGTGCTAGCAAGAGTAATTTTTCATTGAATGTTAGACCTGACAAAGAATTATTATTCTAATGTATTGGGGAGATTAGCTCATTTTCACTCTCTTTCTGCCTTCCCATTCATCACTCTCCTGCTGTTGGAACTTCCAAAATGATTTATTTAGGCAGAAAACTTAAGTATTGTGGAGGAGAGCTGAAAATACACAAATGGCACAGGAAATGCTGATCCTTTCCATTCCACTCCACTAAACGTGACACATGAATGTGCCTCTTCCTTTTCTAATTTCTGTAAACTAGGAACCTTATGGAAGTCTCTCTTCTTATTCCTTCTTATCTTTACTGGTAGCATTTACATAATACGTATAAAATAGGTCCTCTCTTCTCTAACAGGTCAATTAAACCCATCTTTTTATTGCCATTTGTTATTTGCATCAGCCTGGATTGTTGATAACTCACTGTCCTATAGTTACATTTCAGTTTCTTTAATGCTGTCACAGGGCTCTAAATTTGGCCCTGTTTATCTCATGAATCATCTGGACAACAATGCCATGAAGACATGAAAACTTTAAATTTAATTAATGGATTTATGATAACTTAGAATGGCTCACAGAGTTCCCTGTGTTGTATTTACTTGTTCTGGTCAGTGATACTATGGAATTCTCAGCTGATGAGGAGCTCATGATCAGAACCTTTCTCTTGAGGTCAGATGGAAAAGAAGTCATTCAGGATGACCCAGAAGGATCAGGATACCATCCATGGAGACCCGAACAAGCTGGAGAAATGGGCTCATGGAACTCTCATGAGGTTTAACAATGCCAGATGCTGGTTCTGTACCTGGGTCAGGGAAACCCCTGGTGTCAATCCAGGATAAGGGGATTGTTGCCTGATATCAAGGGAACAAGTCTTGCTACACTGGTAAAAGAGTAAAATAAAAAGCAGACCTTTATTTTAAAGCTTGTCCAGTGGTCACGGGCACATCCAGCATTGGATTTCTACAATTTTATAAGTTAAAATAAAAATAGCATATTTAACAGATTGTCTAATTAGAGGAGCAGTTGGTTAGGCAATTTTTCCCTGGGTACTGCCCCACTGGAGTTAGTCCAGGGCTTATTTGCCCCATTTTCTTGTTACGTCTTCTCAGATTCTGATTGGAAAACAAAATGTACTCCTTCTACATTGTCTTTTTGAAAATAAGACTAAACAGTATTTCAGGAATATATTAGAAGGTTAACTTAATTGTTCTAAAATTTGAGAGAAAGGTAGGAAAAATATTAGGAGCTACATAACTGTGTAATAGTATTCTACAAGCTATGAATATATGCAAAATATATAAAAAGCAAAACTCTTTAGGCATCAGGATAAGCAGATCAAGAGCAGCCTTGGGGAGAAGGACTTGGCGGTGCTGGATGAGGAGAGGCTGGACAGGAGCTGCCAGAGTCCAGAAAGGCCCTGTGTCCTGGGCTGCATCCAAAGCAGGATGGGCAGCAGGGCAAGGGAGGGGATCCTGCCCCTCTGCTCTGCTCTGCTCAGGTGAGATCTCACCTGCAGAGCTGCCTCCAGCCCCGGGGTCCCAGCACAGAAAGGATGTGGAGCTGTTGGGAGTGAATCCAGAGGAGGCATCAGGACGATCAAAGAGATGGAGCAGCTCTCTTATGAGGAAACACTGAGAGAATTGGAATTTTTCAGCCTGGAGAAGATTTGTGGTGTCATAATTGCATCCTTCCCATGCCCGAAGGAAGCCTACAGGAAAGAGGGAGAAAGATTATTTACAAGAGCCTGGAGTGGCAGGACAAGGTGGGATAGCTTCAAACTCGGAGGGAGTAGGTTTAGATTAGATATTAGGAAGAAATTCTTTTCTGTGAGGGTTGTGAGACCCTGGCACAGGTTATCCAGATAAGCTGTGGCTGCTGCATCCCTGGAGGTGTTCAAGGCCAGTCCAGAAGTTCTGAACAACCTAGTCTAGTGGAAGGTGTCCTTGACCATGGCAGGGGGCTGGAACTGAAGGATCTTTAAGGTCCCTTCCAACACAAACTATTCTATGGGTCTATGATGGAGGACTGTAAGGAAAAGTAAGGGGAAAGGTTGATGTAAGATGATCTAAATGCACAAAACAGACAACAGGAAGAGAACATGAGTCAAACACAAGAAGAATGAGGCAGGCTGAACAGCAAAGATTTAGGGAGTTTGCAAGTAAATCAGTAAAGGAGCCCAGAAATATCTTAAGATTCAGTGCAATTTGATCAATGAACGAGATGGAAATTGTCAACAATTGTTCCAAAAGGGCTTATTTAAGGAAAGAAGACTGGCAAAAATCTAGCAAATCTTTCATACAATATGTGGATCTTAGAATTTTGTCATGTGCAGAAAGGGAGCACAGTTTGTGTACAGATAAAGTAATTTCTTGTTATGTATCCATTGATAGTCTAAATTAATTACTATTCCTCTAATGAGTACATTTTATTAGTTTACAACATAAGTGTCTGTCTCAGAATGTCAGCTTGTCCAGTCCTGCTCTTGTGGGCAGGATCTGTGCTACTTAGGCTTCAACTGACCCAGTGTGGATGTCTTTGTAAGGTGACCCAAATCATATCCTAAACTGCATTTACTCTGTTAATTAGACTCTTACTGACTGCAAAGGGAGTCCATGATGACCTGTTCAGGTCTGTGCTATCAATGCCTTCAGTGAACCAGGCAAATCTCAGCCCTGAAGTAACAGCTGAATCCCACTCAGTCTTGTACTATAGTTTCATCATCATCATATTGAGAATTTCTGATATTTTTTACCTCACACAGTAGCTGTGCCACCTTTACCTCCACAAACTTTCTCACATCCTCATGTTTTGGAATAGGCTGTGTCATCTTTCTGCCACTCAAGTAATTCTTATTTTCTTCCAAAAGTGCTATCTGCCCTGCCTCCTGCTCCAGTGATTTAGGTGCAGCGTTGTCATCTTTCATTAAGGTGTTTGTGTAGGAGAGGAAAAGGTATTCATAAATTAATTGTGAGGAAGACTCCCCTAGAACAACTCTTTACTGCTATTTTTCAATTTTACTCTCCATGACTAACTTTGGTCATCATAACCTGCACTAGGTGGAAGATCCTGACACAAGAATCCATAATCAGGATGTTATTAACTCCATGTTTCTCTTCTTGAGGCACAGACTGGCTTGGAGGTATCTCTAAAAGACTGACTAGATAAATCCAGATCAGTGTAGTGTAAATCCGAAGTTGCTCATATTTTGAGAAGGTTAGCCTAGTTCACCTCCACAGGTTCTTTTCAACCTAACTAGAATAAAGACTGAAATTCCATATCTCCAAGATATGGAGAAGAAAAGGAGAAAACCCTATAGATTAAGGTTAGACCTTACAGAATCTGATAATCTAAGAGTTACAGAGAAATTTTTCATGAGCAGAAAATTTCCTTATACCTCAGCAAGAACCATTTTGGGATTCAAACACTGGCTTCTGCATTCAGTGTTAGTCTGCCATTAGTTTTCTTCCACAGGTCTCTCCATCACCATCAGAGTGCAGACAACTTTCCCAAATGTTTTCCATAGAGCAAGAAGAGAGGATTTCTTTAAGACATTCCAGTATCCAGAAGAATCATTAAGAGGAAAATGTCTTTCACTTGAATATTTACAGCTTGTAAGAAGTTAGCATAAGCTGGGCACTCAGCACAAAAGGAGGGTGTAGGGGCTGTTGCTTACACACTTTTCTCTTCTGCTGAGTGAGACACCAACACAGAATAAAGGTGAGCTCCTGTGTTCACTAGATGGTGCTCCAACATTCAGATCCAGGGTTTCTGGGTCTTCCTAGGACATTGAATTCTCTTCTTCACCAGGCTGTCTCTGTGCCTGTCATTGTGATAACAAAGTTCCCATGGGCTGGACATGCTCATTCTTTACCAGCAGCACCCATGGCACACCAGAGGAGTCCTCTGCAAAGATGCATTATCAATTTCTCTCATTTTATCCTGTTTAGTTGAGCTTATTCATGGTAAAATGTGGTCTTTTAATGCAAGGTTTTGGTTTGTCTTCTAAAACAGTTAGACATAAACATGCAGACAATGTCTCATCTGAGAATCAATACTCTGGTACTCAAGTAAAGTGATATTTTGTGCGTGTGTGTGTGTGGTTTTCCTGTTTGAAGTGCCTATGACAGTGTAAAAATATGTCACAACCCACCAGAGAGACATTATTATAGCATGACATAAAAAGTACGTGGTGCTTGCCTTAGAGCTGGCATGAAGGGATCTGATGGGTATTTGGGAGGCCTGCAAATTTTTGGACTAATTTTGGAGGATTGCACAGGTGTGTAGGAGTTACAACTGGTGAAATCTTTACTACAGTGCCTAGAAGAAAGGGTCCCCAAAGCTGCCTATTCCCACAACTAGCGTAGGCTCTTCTTTTGGGGAAAAATGATTTGCCTACTGCAAAAGTAACCAGGGAGTGAACTCACATACAGGCTGTGTATCTGGTGAGGGGACCAAGACCTGAGTGGGAAGAAAGCATGAATTTATACTCAGACTTTTGAAGCATGTCGATCAAAAAAATGGGGTGCAAAAAAGATGTTAATGATGTGGTACCAAAGGTGCCCCCCCAGGTGGAGGCTGAGGTATTAGAGGATGTTAAAGGCCATGAGCTGACAGAATCAATGCTTGCCTGAAGGAAGAGGATTATGTCTGAGCTGTCATCTCCTATTTACCCATGGACCTTATAAAAATAAACTGCTAAATGCTGTAAATAACATGTTCAATCCAGAATAGCTTTATTTTAGTTGTGACTAACCTAGGTCAGGTCAGGAATTCATCAGACAGAGACAGTCTCCTCAGAGAGAGAGTGCAACCTCAGTTCTGCTGGATATAGAATCCTGGAAGTGTTTAGGTTGGAAAAGACCTCACAAATCATCAAGTCAAACAGTTCACCCCACACTGATTCATTCAACACATCCACATGTTCTTTGAACACTTTCAAAGATGGTGAGCCCATCACTTCCCTTGTCAGTTTGCTCTGATGCCTGAGTAATTTTTTTTCTAGTATCTAATCTAAACTTTCCTTGTTGGAGAGGCTCCATATGGAAAATTTGGTCCAAAATTTCCATGAACTGAGCCATGAAACAATACGAATCTAGGCTGCTTCTAATGGTGAGACACGAATCTCTCTGAGAACTTTGCTTTACAAGGTGAAAACAGGAGCAAGATGAGTTTTACCATGACCTGAACAGAAATCTCAATATCTTCTGACTTCCCAAAAGCAAGATTGCAGTCAAGCACTCAGGGCTCCTTATCTGCATCATATTTCCATTCATTATGCTCCATTCTTTTCTCCCCCCATAAAATGGGACAAAAGAAAACTAAAACCTGGCAATGACAAAATGCTTCCTGGCATCTGGAAAAGTCCCCATCAGTTCAGAGAGCATCCCTGCTGGCTGAGGGAAAATGGAGGCGTTTGCAGGCTGAGTGTTTGTGGCAGGGATGTTTTCCTTCCCCTTGCCTAGATTCAGCTGATTAGATCAGAGCACAAACAGAAGAAAGGCAGCACATATAAACTGACCTTGTCATCCTAAGTGGTTGTGGCATTTCCAGGAATGCTCACCCCACTCCAGCTCTTCATTTCTAGCTGCTTTCGCTTTGTCTCACAAAAGGTTTCTGCAACAGTAAACAAACAAAGAAACAAATAAATCCCGTGGGAAAACCTCCTTCAGTAACCATGCCACTCTCCAACTCTTTTGTTCTCATCACTGCCTTCTTTTAACCAACAAATAAATATTTCACTGCCTGGTGGAACTGTTCCTAGTTGATGTAAAAAAGGCCATGATCATGAAGTTGTTACAGCTTATGACCCTGAACCCAAACCCACAGCAAGTCAGAAGGCAGAGCTGAGGTCACAGATCACACGAAGGTGGATGCCAGGCTCTGCAGGAAGAATCTGCATCAGGTTATCTTTAATGAAATTAAATATTGGATATTTTGTCCCAAGATGGGAAAACTTGTTTATATGGACAAAATAAAGTCAGAGCAACTAGTTCTGGTCACCTTTGCAGTTGTTGCCTGTTTTCAGGGAATTAAGCCATTCCCTAGCATCCCACTTTGTCTACTTTTCAAATGAGCATCTGAAATAACAAAGCTGTAGGATTTATTAAATGTATCTCCTCTGTGACTCCTACAGAGCACACTGCCACAGATATAATTCCCACGTCTTACTGGAAACACTAATTTCATTTCTATTTTTCCTCAAGCAGCCAAAAATTTATATTCTGTGTCTCTGTTCTTCCAAGAAAGCAATCTGAGTGCCACGACTTTAATTTTTGGTGCCATTTGAAATGTATCCTGCCTGACTTCCATTTGCAGACTCAAACTCAGCACAGCACTGTTGTTTCCATGCTCTTGTCTACTCAGAGATAGCAAGGGCTTTTAATTTGCCTCTAGACATTTCTGTGTAGGCACCTGAATTCTGCCCCAGACATGGATGAAGTTTCTTGGAACCCTCAGCTAGCTCTGAGGAATTCTCTTCAGGTTAACATAAAACAAAACCAAACAAATCCAAACAAAACACCCTAAAGCAAACAAACAAGCAACAGTAAGACATGGATAGACTGGACAGAGAGAGAGACTATCTTTGCAGCCATTCAGAAAATACAATGTTTGGTTAATTAGAATGTGAAGAGTGTGTGAAACAGTCTGCAAGCCTATCCACAACCCCATTCACAAGTTTGGGTTAACCTCTGTGCCCTTATCTACACTTAAGAAACCAAAATGAAGGTTTGATGCAAACTGCCCAGAGAAAGAGTGAAAATACATTCAACACCTCAGTCCAAACACAAATTCTTGTTCAAATGATTTTGCTAGAAATTAAACAGAAATGTTACTTATGAAGATCACAGAACATGCTGAGTTG
The DNA here is from genome assembly GCA_037013685.1 of Acridotheres tristis. Taxonomy (NCBI): domain Eukaryota; kingdom Metazoa; phylum Chordata; class Aves; order Passeriformes; family Sturnidae; genus Acridotheres; species Acridotheres tristis. The sequence continues at coordinate 146,791,837 of CM072886.1, read as the reverse complement.
GAAGGGATCCACAAGAATCATCAAATCCAGCTCTTGGCCCTGAGATGACCTGGAAAGGAAAAGGTCAGACCAAAACAGGACTTGTGCACCTCAGAATTCCTCAGAACACAGCCAAGACACAGCAAGGTCCTCACTGAATTCAGTGATGAACTTAGTTTTGAAACATATTCTTATGCAAAATCCGTGCTGCTAGACCAGCTTTGTGCTATAGCTCTCCCCCAGGCTCCTGCCTGTATTCTTGTTAGTTCACGGACTTTAAACTCCAGAAGGACAGCTTACTGCCAAGATGGGAAATGCTTTGCTTTGCTGCCTTTGAATCCCTGCCTCTTGGAGGAGTTCACAGATCACTCAGTAGTTCTTGTACTGTAGACTCAGTGTCCAGACCACTCCCCAAGTAGAATCTCCACAAAGTAATCTCCACTCTCATAGTATCATCCATTTGGTCTTGAAGGCTAGTCTTGATTGTTTAAATGGTCCCCCACTGAGCAGGCAAGACAGAGTCATAAAGCAGATCTTAATCAAGCTTAAGGATGTCAGTGGAAATAATTGGACTGACTAAATACCCTGTTCCTGTGATTGATGTACTGAGTGAAAGGCTGGGAGACCTGGGCTACACACTTGTAATGAACTCCCTGCTCTCCATTGATGCCAAAAACAGAATTTTCTGTTTCTCAGGGAGTCTCCAGCAAATCTCCCTTCAGGATTGTCACCCAAGCACAGCCCTGGAAGTGTTGCTGCCCTCTCTGATGTACCTGAGCTCTCCCATCTGTGCAACAAGTTGCCTACACAAAAGCAAGCAAGAAATCCCAGTTCAAATGTTTTATTTGAAGCTTGGATTTTCTCTTTTGTTCTCGTCACAAATAGTGATTTAACTGTCTCCGAGGTACTCTACATTTGGAACAATGTTTTTTAGTAAGATTTGAAATGTGTGCACTTGGCTCACTGGGGAGTAATACTGCCAGGGCTTCATGTTTAACATGGAGATGTCTGAATTCCTGATGAGACAAGGGTCACTTGTGGCATTCCTGTGCTCTAATTATGTGTGCAAATTGCAGATGCACACCCAGACAGAGTAATGCAAGTCCCACTTAAAATTCCTTGTTCTTGTTTTTTTTCACCAGTTATGCTGTAGTAGGAGCTGAAAATGGAATCAGCTCATAGCAAATGGGTCCAACACTTGGAGATAATACTTCTACAACATTTACCACGTTATTTTCCCTGAGGCACTCTCAAATGATCCATGACTTGATAATGTATGTAAAGTGGCTGGAACACATACACAGAGCAAACTACAATTGCTGCCTTCTTATTAAATTTGGGATATTATTACCCTAAGTGCTTATATTAGTATTATTAGTGGTAGATGATAGGGCTTATTATGAAGAATGGTTACAAGTTTCAGTAATTGGTAGAACTGCTCCCATAAGGTAGTTTGTTCATCTGTCCATTCAACCTAGGTCACATAATATTTCAAATCACCAGCATGTATGAGTTTTGTTTTCTGCCAAGAAAAAAAAAAATAAGGAAGATACCACTTATTCACACTCTGATGAATGATTAAGATGCTGAGGTGTTATAGAACACTTTGGTTAAACACAGATGTAATTTTTTTTCTCCTGCACACACCTACCTTTGCATTTTTATGCTCCCATAGAAGTGGAAAATAGCACTCTCAAAAATTTTCAGAGGGAGGGGGATGTCAAATAAGATGAAAGAAGTGGTTTATGTCCCAACACCTCTTGCAGTGAATAAACCTGTACTTAAAGTTTCATTTAAATTGTGTCAGTTCGCATTTCTCACCACCATTTAACTCCTAATGCCGTTCAATTTGCCACCACTGTGCTCCCAATATTTATCATTTTTTTCATCATAGTGTTTTTATACCAAGCATGGAAATATAAGTTTTGTTCAGAGATTGCTTGTCACTTGTCTTATAGAGAACAATCTCTCCATTGCTCTGCTTGATTACTTCTGATGAGACTTGGGCTGGAGCGAAACAATACCACTAACATCCACTGCAGGAAATTAGATTTACGTTTGTCCAGGATTAAATTAAGAGTGATTTTGCAAGAAGTATCAAACTGCTAAAGCTTGGCCTAGACAGAGTAACCTTGGCCTTTCAAAGAGGTCAGGTGGGAGTTAGGTCAGTTTACACACTAGAGTCATATCTGTGCCTTAGTAAGCAGACTTAAAATATAGTATTAATTAAGAACTCCATTTTAAGGAAAATAAAACTATTCTGTTATTTCTTATGGCATTCACTCACTTAATTGCCAATTAAACATTTGTTTGATTTTCTGCCTTTAAATAATGTGCTTAAACACAGACTGGGAAAAGGATGACCTCTTGAGTCATTTATATTGCCACTGTTCAAAGAAATAAGAATTGGTTCTACTTCTCCAGGGCCAAGAATGCAAGGAACAGAAACATGCTCAGACCCACTCATTTCATGGAAGATGCATATCTGTTGCTAATCCTAGTAAAGCCACAGGACCTGGGAAAAGAGAAACTACCTTCTCCTTTATCCCACTGCATGACATCTGAATTTTCAAACTCCCGCCAGGTAAGGTCTCCTTGCAACTCTGCATTTACCAGCACAGGTATTCATGAGCACTTCATCACAGCAGACCTGTGGTCACTACATGGTCCCAGTGGAAATTCTCTGGGAACCCTGTGGAGAGGCACTCTGGGGACTTGTTAAGCACAAGTAACTCCTGAAGAGTGTTGTAGCAAAGAATTACACAGACTCATCAACTCATAGAATCTCCTGAGCTGGAAGGGACCCACAAGGATTATCAAAGTCTCACTGCTGCACAGGACAGCCCCCAGCAATCCCATCCTGTGCTTGAGAGTGTTGTCCAAATGCTCTCTGAACTCTGTCAGGCTGGTGCTGTGACCACTGCCCTGGGAGCCTGTTTAGTGTCCAGCCACCCTCTGGGTGAAGAGCCTTTTCCTAATATCCAACCAAACCTGCTGGACACAGCTCCAGGCCATTCCCCCGGGTCCTGTCACTGTCGCCACAGACAAGAGATCAGTGCCTGCCCCTCCTCTTCCTCTCATGAGGAAGCTGCAGACCCCAGTGATCCTCCCCTCAGTCTCTTCTCCAGGCTGTGCAAACCAAGAACTCTCAGTCATTCTGCCTATGGCTTCCCCTCCGTGCCCTTCACATCTTCATACAGAAGCACATTCCATCTGTAAATGTCATTTACCTCTTCTTTTACAGTTTTAGGGAGTTTAGCTCTCAAACACACAAATTCAGATTTCCAGAATTAAACCCCACTTCAGTGGTCTCTGTTCAGCTATTGTGTTGTGCAGAAATGGTGAAAAGAGGTGCAGGAAAATACAGACCTGGAACTGAGAAGAACTGAGCCTCTCTCCTTTTCCCTCTGTGAATGTTGCCAGTTCTGGTTTTTGGGCCTGTGTGTGAGTTTGTAAATTATTTTCCACATAATATCACAGAGCATCTTGCTGTTGCATATTAGTTTGGTTGTAAAATTCTGTGTTTATCTTACAAATTCTTAGTAATTAAGAGAAAGAGCAAAGGAAAGAGATAAAGTGAAAGAGAAATTAAGAGGAAGAATAAAAGGAAGGGGAGGAGGAGAATGAAGAGAGGAGACAGGAAGGCAGGAAGGGAAGAACTTTCATAATGAAGTTCTTCAGTAATTTACTTCTCAAATTATTTTTCCTTCCGAAATTAACTTAAAAACTTACCAACTCCAAAACAACACTAAACCCAGATGCTTCTATTGGAGTCAAACAAAAATGTTTTGTGAAACCAGGAAACTCATTTTGTGGGACTATTTAACAGCAAAGCCTTTTCATTTCGAGGGTCTGTTTCAATATATTTCCCCATTTTCCAATATTTTCAGCTTGACTGGAGGATAAAAAAACATTTGTACTCACTGAACTCTCTGAAATTTTTAAGGTGCCCAGATAAAATAACCAGGGTCTATAAGTCAGCCTCCTTCTTATGTATTACCTTTCAATATAGAAAAAAATGTCAACAATATCTGGTAATATTCATGGCTAGAGCCTGGGAAAGTGTTAATTTTTACTCCAGATGCAAAGTGGCTCCATTCTGCCTTAATTCAACTGGACTGTGTATTACTGTCTAGGTGCTTCACCTTATTTCAGAAAATCTCAACTATCCAGAAGAAACTTTCATGGTGAAAACTGCAGGGCAAATCACCACATGATAAAATGTAGGATGAGTTCAAGCTTCCATAGGATTATTTTTGCAGAGAGTGAAACAATTCTCTCTGGCCTGTTTTAATTTCTCAACCCCACTCGTATGTCTGATCTGTGCCCACCATGTCACTTTGGAAAGCTCTGTATTTCCTGCCCCAGTGCCATTTTAACATCCTTAATCCCAGCAAAATCAATGACTGTCCAAGCAGCACTGCATCAGGGAGAACTTGAAACCTCTATTTGTTTGCTATAAACCAATAGTCTGGAAATCATGGGAGCTACAAATAAGGATTGATGTGCTGTACAGTCTGGCACTGAAAGAAAAATGGCCTTTTATCAGGAAGGGGAAAACATGGAATGATGCAGAGCAGTACAGGAGACACTTTTCAGAGACCTGGGACTGAAAACACAATGCTGTATCCCTCCCAGTTTCTTTTGCCAGCCTGGAGCTCAGACCACTCAAAATTTTACCAATGGGGTTTAAAAAAAAAGAACAAATTATTCGTTATAGTTATCATCAAATATGAAAGAGAAGGAGGGGTAGAGGGAAGGGAATTTTTAAGGAAAATATATTTACTCAAAAAAAATGTGTTTACTTATAAAAAAAATCTTGAAGGAACAGGGGGGTTCCAAAGTTTTAGCCATTTTTCTTTTTCTTGTCTGATTGATCATAAAAAAACAGGTTTTCTTGTGAGAGATTTCATAGAATCATAGAAAATTTGATTTGGAAGGGACCTTAAAGGTCATGTGTTCCAAACCCCTGCCATGGGCAGGGACACCTTCCCCTATCCCAGGTTGCTCCAAGCCCCATCCAACCTGGCCTTGGACACTGCCAGGGATGGGGCAGCCACAGCTTCTCTGAGCAAGCTGGTTGAGTGTTTCCATTTGCAGGAAAGTGAAAATAGTGGTTATAATACTGAACAAAATACTGCCTGCTATCCTGATTCACCTGAGGATGAAGAAAAAATTCTTAATATTGGAAAAACACGAATTTATCCCAATGACCTCTCTCAGACTGAATCATGGAATCATAGCATTGTTAAGGTTAGAAAAGACCTTTACACTCATTAAGTCCAACCATTCACCCAGATCCACTCTCATGTTCATCATCAAACCAAATCCTCAGGTGTTGCATTCACAAGTTTTTTGAGCAGTCCCAGAGATGGTGATTCCACAACTTCACTGAGCACTCTGTTCCAATGCTTAGAAATGTTTTCAATTATTTTTTTCCCTAATATTCAATCTAAACCTCCCCTGTCAGAACCTGAGCAATCAGGGTTCAGGAAGTGTGGTAAATCTCGAGCATGGAAGTGTGAATGGCTCTGGCAGGACTCTGGGGTGCTCAAGCTCTCAGCTGTGAAGGCTGCAGAGGTGAACAGAGGCTGAGCTGCTCATGGGGATCACATTTCTGTGCTGGAGGAAAGGGAAGGATATTTAGTCATTCATGGTGCAATATTAAGGGGAAACACACACAAAAAGCCAAGGCTTTGTGGGAGGAATTCAAATCTCTGCATCTTCTATCATGACAGCTCAGAGAAAGAAAAAGTTTACCTCTATTGCATAAAAACCTAACAGTAGAATTATGCATATAACTGTTATTTTCACAGATTTATTCTCCCTTACCAGTAGAGCTCAGTGACTTCAGGACCTCACTGAGAACAGCAGAATCATTTATGTTGGTAAAGATCTCTCAAATAATTGAGAAATCTCTAAAATCAACCCAACATCACCAAGTCAATCACTAAGCCATATCCAAAAGTGTCACACCCACACACCTGAAAACTTCTAGGGACAGTGATTGTAGCACTTCCCTGGGCAGCTTGGTCCAGTGCTTGGCAATGCTCTCAGTGAACAAATTTTTTTCTAATATTCAATCTAAACCTCCACTGGTGCAACTTGATGCCTTTTCCACTCATTCTGCCATTTGTTTTCTGGGAGGAGGGAGCGATTTCCCCCTCACTACAACCTCCTGTCACGAAGGTGTATAGAGAGAGAAGATGCCCCTGAGCCTCCTTTTCTCCAGCTGCTCCTTATCAGTCTTGTGCTCCATCCCCTTCCCCAGCTCTGTTCCCTTCTCTGGACACTCTCCAGCACCTCAGTGTCTTTTTTGTAGTGTCGGCCCCAAAACTGACCCCAGTGTTCCAGGTGTGGCCTCACCAGTGCCCAGCACAGGGGGAAAATCACAGTCCCTCCATGCAGCAAACACAAAACACAGTGAGGTGTTTCCAACCAAGTGGAAAACGTTCTGCAACAACAATGCTTAACCTCCACAGCCTTGTTTTGTAAGATTATAGCAAGCAAGTGGAAATAAAGCCATGCCAGTTCTGACTTTTAAACACATTCTTACGTTTACAACACAGACTCGTACACACATAGCATCGAGCACAAGGCCATGAATCTTGTTTAGTGGGTGGTTATAGTTGTATGTAAAGAGTGGAGATTAAATTAAGCATTGCAGGAAGGTAGTGCATCTTTTCTGGGCAATTACACATACCTTGTATAATCTAATGAGCTGTTACTGGACCCTAATGGAACATTTAAAGAGAGTTATTGTATTTTTTCACAGTTTGCTGGATTGGAGAAGTTAATTGATTTACCGGGGAAAATGCCTCTCCCTTTCCCTAGACCCCCACCTTCTTTTTGAACACATCCAGAAATAGAAACACAGGAAGAAGAAAGAGAAGTGTAGGTAGTAATTGAGTACAACATCATTAAAAAGAGATCACTTCTATGATATCTTCTCTGATAACAATCCACAGTGATAATAGCAATACTCAGCTCTTCGATAGCTCTGTAAATCCATAGATTCCAAAGTGTGCTGCACTGAGGAAAATAGAGAATTTCCTTCTTTCAGCTTGTCATTAAAGAATGTTTAAAAGAAGGGAAAAAGGCCACTGCAATATTCAAATGCAGCGCTCCCATTTTTTTTTTTTTTTATATCCCACCTCTACTGGAGAACTTATTAAACCCCAGAGTGCTTTCAAGCACTATTTAAAGCAAGGCGTTACAGAAGTACATTCTCCCAGTTACTTTGTGCATTGTGTACAATGTATGGAGCCTCAGGGGCTCTTGGGGAGCAAGATTTGGGTTCAGATTACTAAATACTGGTAATAACTACAGGTTAATCACTTCCTTTTTATCTAACTATTAGCAATAACTTCTCCTGAGTTTAGTGGAGGAAACCAGAGTTGATCCTCACATGAAATCAGGTAAATGTTATTTCCCCAGATTGTGTTCCATCTCTGCTGCAGTCAGAAGTGCTTTTTCTATGAAAGTGTATCAGGTTGATAATTTCAGTCTAATGTTTTCTGTGGTGGCTTCTGAACACGTTATCCAGCTGCGTTTCAGGGTCTCCCAGGGGTCTGCTGAGCCTGAAGGAATTTGGACAGTACAGACAGTGCAAACCTGTGTGGTGTCACTTTGGTTCTGCTCCTGCTTTGTCAGCAAAGAAGGGAATTCACATTCAAAGCTATCACAAAGGACTTCAGCCTTGTCTCTCCTTCCCTTCTCCTGATGTGATTTCCTTAACTCAGTCAGACAAAGGCTGGCAGCAGAGGTGTGACAGCTTTCACAGAGGGTGCAAGGGTGAGCTGTAGTTTCTGGGATGCCAGGAACAGTTGGGATCACTCCAGACTGTGATAGTGGCTCTCCAGAGAAACACCTCCCCAAGGGGCTGCTAGCACCTCAAACCAAGTCCAGCAAAGAGAAAGGGGATGCCAAAGATAAACATATTCCTTGGAAAAATTTTGTCCCCGAGAAACCCCTGAATGTCAGGGCTGGAAACCAGCAGGTCAAGTGACTCATTTCTTTCCAATTCATTTTCACTGCACAAGTTAAAGCAAAGGGGAATTTCCAGTGAGACACTTTAGAGGTTGAAATGTTGAGTTTGAAGTAATTTTGCTCCTTACAGGAGTCAGAATGACACCTGGTGTGGGGAAGGGCAGGAGAACATCCTCTATCTGTCCTTGTGGCATCCCTGGTTTTGCTGCTTCCATTGCATAAAAATTCTTATGAGAAATTTGGAGCATTTTCAAAGTTCAGGAAATTACTATTTCCCATAGAAAATTATAATTCTACCCATAATAAGGCAGCCTGTATTGTTCCATTCAAAGTTACACTTTTTGGTTAGTGGTTACTTTGTCTAAGTTTCTCATTTGCCAAACATTTTTCTTACAACTTATCTACCTTTAATACTCCTAGAAAATGTGTAAGTAATGGCTCCTGTATTTCTGAGACACTTTTTCATGTCAAGAAAAAGGGACATATCAACAGACACCAATGCCCATGCTTCTCACGTTCTCCTGACATCCATCCTTGTACATTTCCAAGAAATAGCAGAGAATAGACACAGAAAGGACAAAACTGTGATGCAAGAGTAAAAAAAACCAAGCCAAACAAAAAGCCAAGGATGAGAAATATTAGGAAGAATAAAACTGGACACACACAAGACTTGGTTAAAACAGAATCTGATGATATACAGAGGACTGGGGTTGATGGGGGTGGTTGACTGGGTGGATACATTAAGCCAGGACAGACTGGAAGTGAAACCAGTTTTGGGAAGGATAAGTTCTAATAACAGGCTCAACAGGGACTACAGTGTGAGGTGAAATAACATCTGGTAGGATAGAGGGGTGTATGAGAAGTAGACAACAGGATGGGGGATGCTGGTGAAAGAGGAAAGTGAAAAATTGAGAAAATTCAGTGGGAAGCTAAAAACAGGTTATAGAAAAAGGGGATTGAATTTAGCAGGACAATGTGGCAGAGACAAGGAACTGAGCCAGGAAGTAGGGATCAGGACTAATTAAGAAAAAAAAGACAAAATGACAACTGACAAATTTGACAAAAATAGCAGCATCACCAAGATCAGGGAGATGCATGGCAGATGTTCAATACGTGTTTGTTCTGTATTTCTGGATTGACTCGAAAACAAACAAGGAAATCATATTTTAAAAACACGTGAATTGACCATAAATAAGGTACCCTAAAGCCATTCCACAGATATCTTAATGAGATTGATCTTGTCAAGTGATGCTGTTAAGGATGTCCATGAGATCAAAACATGTTCTTTCAATATATTTTCACTTTTGTCCTGTGCAGAAGCTTTGCCCTATGGGCACTTTAAGAATTTGGTTATTTGGATATTTTCAGATATTTTCAGTGGGGCTGGATAATGAATGGTCACTGCATGAACACATCCAGAACACCTTGGGTGCAACAAGTTCATTATTATCAGAGAATCATGGTACCACAGAATCATGGAATTATAGAATGGTTTGGGTCGGAAAATACCTTAAAGCCATGGTCAGGGACACCTTCCACTATTCCAGATTTCTCCAAGCCACATCCAACCTGGCCTTGGACATTTCCAAGGATAGGGAGACCACAACTTCTCTGGACAACCTGTGCCAATGCCTTGCTTCTTTTACAGTAATTTATTCCTAATATCAAATTTAAATCTACCCTCCTTCAGTTTGAAGCCATTCCCCCTTGTCCTATTACTACATGCCCTTGTCAAAAGTCTCTCTCCATCCTTTTTGTAAGTGCCTTTTAGGTACTGGCAGGTTCTTCATGTGTAACTCAGTGACCATCCACACAACTCCTTTCTCAGACACAAATGCTGTGCCTCCATCCTTCCCCAATTCACAGGACCATTGAAGCCTGGAATTTCATCAAGGATATTTGTCTTTATCCTATACAGTTTTCTTATCCTCAAATCAACTCTATTCTTTGCATTAACTAAGGCAGCAGTCCTCTGGAAATGGAAAATATGAGCATATGAGTGAAGACAATATCACACTGCATAAAGCCTGCAAGGGTAAGATAAAATATAATGAGCAACATTAATTCAGGCATTTTTGAACTTCAGGGTAATAATCTTACACTTTAAAAATGTTATTTTGCTTTTTTGGCCTTTTTTTTTCTTGCCTTTTCCTGGGGGGGTGGGGGTTTTTGGCGGGGTTGTTGTTTTTTTGGGTTTTTTTGTTAGTTTGGTTGGTTTTGTTTAGATTTCTCCCTGTGTAGAATATACGAAGGAGATGCATCTGCATTTCTGGGGGTGAGAGTCGATACTTCATAGAAACAGTGCCATCTACTGACGTCAGAACAAGTAAATTTTTCCCCTCAATTATTTAGGATTACTGCTGATGGGTCCCTCAGAGGAATTTTTGACAGTCTGGTTCCCAGGAACAGGGTACATACTGCAGGGAGTGGGAGACAAGACAACTTCGACTTGAATCTTCTCACAGCTGTGGAGAGCCCTGACTCAGCTTCCCAAACACGTCCTGTTTCACGATAAACTTTCATTCTCTCTCCCTTCTGGCTCCATGTCCAAGCTTTTGAGACATTTCAAAAGGCTTTGGAGGCATAAATCAGCCTCCACTGGCTACTGACTTTAGAAAAGGGGGTTAGATGTGGCACTTTGCAATGGGATTTAGTGGCCATGGAGGTGCTCAGTACAGGATTAGACTTGTTCATCTTGCGGGATTTTTCCAACTTCAATGATTCTGTGATTCTGTGAAACTGGTTCTCTGTATAGTTTGTTGTTTGGGTTATGTCCTCTCCAGTGATATTTCTATTTTCAAGAAAGCAGGGGAAGAGAGAAATAAGCTGCAAAATAGTAGAGCCAGTCCCTCTCTAGCTCTGAGGCCAGAATGTAGAGTTTCCATGGAGTTTCTGCCTATGTCCAGCCAATAATTTTCACAGAACCACAGAAAGGTGTGAGATTGAAGGGACCTTAAAAGCTTTCCTCTTGCACCCCCCCTCCAGCACCCTTCCACTATCCCAGGTTGCTCCAAGCCCTCCAACCTGGCCTTGGACAGTCCCAGAGATGGGGAGTCAACATCTGCCAGCAAGAGTGAGGAAAGTTCGGAAATACAAGCTGGTAACTCCAGGTGATGCCAGATGTCCTTTAGGGCTTCTGCCTGCCAAGAGAACAATTTTTGCAGTGATAATTCAAAAAATCCTTGGATCACCATCCACCAATCAGGATCTCTGCAATCCTGACATGAATTCTCCTGCAAGGAGCTGGAGAAGGGGCCAATTCTCCCATACTTAGGAAAAACCTAACAGGAAGAAACTGCAACGCTGTTGAGTGCAGGCCCTGAATAGAAAAACGTGACAAAAATGTCCTGATTACTGACCTCTGGCTTGCCATACAAATGAGCATGCATTTGCATAAGCAATAAAAATGTAATTAAAAATCAGCAACGTATTAAACTCACATTGAAATCCTCAAGAATATTGCTGCCATTGGGCAAAGAAGAAAATACTATTAAAAGACACCGGTAGTTAAAAGCCAATTAAAAATCCCTATCAGTTTTGCATTATCAGCACTGAGTTCTGTAAATAAAAAATATTAATTGCCATAGGCCATGTTGTTAAGTGCCAAATGAATCCATATGTATTTTTTACAACAATCAGTGATAGTTAAGCATGCAGTTCATGTGTTTGCTTTGTTAAAAAATTAAAAGAAATAAAAAGAAAGAGAAAGAGAAGCTGTTGATTACCTAAAGTTTGAAAATCATTACAGAAAAACAACTTCCATTGTGTCATTATTATTCGTTTTGGGTCTGATTTCAAATAATTATATTTCCTGGACCTGAATTAGTGTTTGTCTGTTGCTGAAATTTAGTTTCATTTCCCCCACTTCTCCCACCCTGCATCTCTTTTTCTTTTTTTTGACTCACTCCCTATGGAATGATTCATTCTTTGCTAATTAAAGCTCTAGAATTCTGAATGCAATAATTGCCTGTGGGTATCTTCGGTGATTTTTAAATGTGACCTTTCATTCTGCATGTCTAGCTTGGAACACCTTAAAAAGATCTGATTTTCTTAGGGCTGCCATGTGTTACCTTTCACTATTCAATATCCTTGGCCATGTCTGTGTCTGAATACCCCACCTTACAAATCCAGGCACACAAAATCACTCACGTCTTCCAGAAAGCCTGGGTTCATTGGAACTTCAAAGCCAAAGTAATTCCTGACAAACAAGTGATCTCATTTCCCATGGCAGTGTGGATTCAGCATTTAAGTTCATTTAAGCAGCAGTGGTGAATGCCCAGTCCTTTCAGAACCAGGACACGTATTTTAGGTGATTGCTTAGAGATTTCAAAACTATTGAAGGAAATTTGGGCAAAATACTGTCCTCATTGAAAAAGCAGCCTTTAGGACCAGTAGCACAGTGCTACTGAACTAGATTTGAAAAAGCTTTAATTATCTCTACCAGAATTTAGGGCTTTAAAAACCCAAACCATTTTAAAAAGCAGCAATGGCAGACACAGCAAAGCCCCCTTTTACAACCCTTTCAACCCAGACATTTGCAAAGTCTGCCAGATAATCTCCCTTTCCATTAAGCAGGGAAAACGTATGACACAAAGTCTATAGGATTTGTGCAAGATGACCCAAAGAATTCTACAAGTGGTATTATTTGCCTCCTTTATCCTTCGCCTTCAGGATACCTGGAAAGTCTGAGCAAACCACCAGTGATCAGCTGACAGTGCCAAGCACTCCTCAAAGTGGGAAACTTTGATCCATCCCTGGAAATGTTCAAGGCCAGGTTGGACAGGGCTTGGAGCAACCTGATCTGGTTGTCCCTGCCCAAGGCACGGGGGTTGGAACTGGGTGATGTTTTAGATCCCATTCAACCCAGATCATTCTGTGATTCTGTGATCCAAGGCAAGTGTCCAACATAGATAGAATGAAATGTTTGTCATTGCCTCAGTTACACCTCAGCTAAGGACTTGACACAGCCTGGCCTCCAGCTGATATCCACTCAAATAATCTTACCATATGCACCCCATTAAACTATCCAAGCCTTCAACACAGTGGCCACTTCCAAGCTTCCAAATAGTCCTGGACTGGGTTAATTCTGGAGCTGTCTTTGTGTTATTTAGAACACTGTGAGGGACATGAGACCCAAAGGTTGCCAAGGACTATTGAGATTAACAGTGTCAATGGTACACTTCACCTCTTGGGTCTGTGCCCAAACACTGTTAAATTTACACAGCCTTTGTGTCCTGACCAGTGTTGTCCTTAAGACTTTATAGATCCTAAATCTTTTCAGATTACAGTGACAACAGAAAGCTAAGAAATGTGTTACTGGTTATAAGTGTCTATGTCCTGGATGTTCCAAATATTAGGTTTTTGAGCACTATGTAGGCAACAGGGCTGCCTTTAGCTAAAATGTAGACTCAAGAGCAGTTCTCAGATTTCACTACATTTTAGAAGGATTGGAGCAATATCCAGAGCCCCAACAGCTACAGAACAGTGGCTACTTTACACAGCAGAGGCCCATGGATTGCTCAAAGCTATGGCAGGTTCATAACTATGTCTGAGGTATTTGCTTTGAGGTCTTTCAGCCTCTCCCCACAATGGAGAACAAATCCCATGAGGAGCAGCTGAGGGACCTGGGGAGGTTCAGAGCAGAGAAGAGGAATTTCAGGTGAATCATCACTTTCTACAACCACCTGAAGGGAGGTTGTAACCAGGTGGGCATTGGTCACTTCTCCCAAGTAACAAGAAATCAGACAAAAGGAAGCAACCTCAAATTGCACCAGGTTTTGGTTGGATATAAAGAAAAAATCGTTGCTGGAAGGGTTCTCAAACACTGGGACAGGCTCCTCAGGGCAGTGGTGGAGTCACCATCCCTGGAGGGATTTAAAAGATGTATAGATGTGGCTCTTGGAACGTGGTTTGGTCATGCCCTTGGCAGTGCTGGGTTAATGCTTGGACTTGGTGGTCTTCAAGGGCTTTCCCAACATCAGTGATTCCACAGCTCTGTGGTGCTGTGGTTTAGCACATAGAATTTTGAAGCAGACTGTCAGTCCAGCTCTGCAATGTGATGAAATCACAGGGACCAATGGGACATGCTCAGTGTTGATGATTTAAGATTGCTTCATTTTGGAGAGATGTCTCCATTAAAGTTGGTTTTACTTTCTTAGCATAATTTATAAGGAATAAAACATATTTAATGTCCTGGGTATATCTGCAATTTCCTAAAACCAGGTTAAGCTAATCCAAAGCATACACAAATAGTTCCCTTTATGCTGTAGTTTATTTATCCCTAAATGTTTCTGACAACTTTGGTTCAGACATCCATTTGTACATTATTCAGAGCAGAGAACAAATGACAGGTTTGAAGGGTTTTGCAGAGCACTAGGACAAGGGACAAGAAGGACAAGGCAGAGGCATTGTCATTCCTGAGAAATGACTCAGAGCAGTCACTGTTTGACTGGCCACCTTTGCCTGGCTGCAGCTCTTCAGGGCCCAGGGGTGAGTTAGGAGACTCTGCAGCTGGTACCTGGTGATTTAGGAGCTGTCTTTTTCAAAGGTGTGTGAATGCCCACCCAAGTCATTCGTTTCTTTAGTACTGAGCATGAGCAGTGAGTTATGGATTTGCCTGTGGTCTTTCCAAGTGTATTTATGCTCTGTTCACTGGCATTTATCATCCCATCGACTTTTCCTTCCCTTTAGGAAGATCATTTAACAGCAATTCATATGCATATTTTGCTCATAAAATTAGGAATGTGGACTACCAGTTTGAACTCCCTGAAATCAGAATTTTCTTCACTGGAGGGCTTGTACACCAAGTGCCACATTGCTCCAATAAAATCCTCCAGGGAAATTAAGTTATGCCTAACTGGAAATCGTCCTGCTAAAAGAAGTCTGAGGTGCTGCGTTCACTGGTTTTGTTGGAGATTTAGACCTTTATTTCTTCCTCCTATAATTGAATTTCTTTCCATTTACAACATACCCTAGAGATTCCCAAGAAGTGTAAACTAGCCTGCTGATAGCATCTCGTGACATATATGTTTTCTATCAGGATAATAATAAAAAAATTAATGTGTTAGCTAATTTCTCTTCAAACATCCTATCTCACCTTTAATTGAAAATGAAGATGTGTTCACACATATCTTAAGTAATTAAAACCCTATCACTTTTTCCTTATCTAATTAATGAAGAAAGGGAAAATCAGAAATTGCAAATTGAGCATGAAAACAAACAAAATTTAATTAGGGTTTTGTGTGAGTATGAAGATCATATAAGAGAATATGGTTAAAGGGAAATTTTAATAACTGCTTGCAGGTGTTTGAGCTATAATTAAATTTGTGAATTAAAATGTTGCAAAGAAATTTTTAACATTTGTGTTACAGAAAGGAACGTCAATTGAAGAAACAGCAATAGAAAAAACCCCAAATACCAATTCTTGGCAGCATTTGACCTTTGAGAGGACTCCAATCAATTACAGCCATCCTTTCACATTTCCCAGTTTAGAGAGATGCATTATTTTACCATGATGACATTTACTTAACTTTAGCATGTTTCTCAGTCCTCCTGAAGGCAGCAAGACTCAAATATATGCATTTAAAAAATCCCTGCATTCAATACTTCCCTGAAAAAAAGATTTAAGCTTATATAAAGATTTTTTTCCCCTCATTTAAAAAAAAAAACATTTTTCAGGTAAGCAGCAGAAAGAGGCACATATTTATGTGTTAAGCAATTCATGTTTCTCTTTTGTTTCTGGTGCCTAAGATGCAGAAGTTTTGTTGTGCTCCCTGCAGCACCACAATCCAGACCAGATTGTATGCTGTAGTATCACCTTGTTTTTATAATTAGTGACTATAATGTGTATCTATAAATATTTATATATAAGAACATATAAGTATAAAATTCTGCCTTCATGACACATTAAATTTGTAGATATTTTGGGCTTCACATAAAGAGAAAATGCAGTGCTGAAGGGGAAATCTATGCCGTAATGCATGACAGCCAAACTTCACAACTGTAGGGAAATGCTTATGCTCATCCAGAACCAGTTGGAACAGGTTGTTCAGGTTATTTAGGCACATGGTGAGATTCCTAGAACTGTCCTATGCAGGGCCAGGAACTGGACTTTGAAGATCCTTGTGGATCCCTTCCAGCTGGGGCTGTTCTCTGACTCTGATTCCAAGGGAATTCCACCCTTGGTCTGTTGTCCCACCCATCAGACACCCTTGGTGGTATAAATTATTCTCCTTGGTGCTTCCAGTTTCTCCCTATCGACTGCAGAAGAGCCAGGATGACTATGTCAGACTACAAGTTTGCATTTTAGATGCTAAATTTGGGAAAAGAATCCCCAAATGATGAGCCTTTCCCTTGAGCATCCAGCCAGAGGAGACACATGGGGTAAAAAGAAACCTCGTTATCTTTTCTTTTTGAGGAGCCCTGAGGTGCAAGGAGGAAACCAACTGCTCAAATGCAAACACTGAGCTTCTCATTTAAGGTTTAATACTTTCCCCAATCAAAGAACTTTCCTGTCTATTAATTACCCCACTGTCTCCCATTGAAGAAAATAGATCCTTTCAAAAGTAAAAGAGTATTCATTATAGTCTCTATGTGTGAAATATAGCAGCAAAGGTATAATTATGTAATTACACTGCCTTTTTTAGATCAATTACATTATTATATCATCCCTGAGGTGTTCAGATACTGTGGTGTGATGAGTGTGGGACTGACTATTCCAGTGTATTCTGAGATAGATAATAATATATTTGTATTGCAATTTTCATACGGAAATAGTCCCTCACGTAAGCTTCACGTAATCAAATATCCCAGCTCCTGCCTGGATACTGGTATTTTTGGTGCAGATGGAAGAATGGAAATGAATCAATCCTTTAGCACTGATTTTTTGTGAACTGCTGGGCTTTCTCAAGCAACCACTCATCAGAAAAAGGCTTTTTTGCTTTTCAAGATCTTAGCATGAGAGAGTGTTCAAGAAACTTCATATCATCTAAAGATGTGAAACAGTTTGGAAAGTGAGACTGTATTAATTAAGAGTGAGCCCAGCTAATGCATAACATAATTCACAGGATATTGAAACAGGAGAAAGAGCAGAGTCTGTCTGTAAGAAGTGCACAGGGGAGCAAATATCATGTTCAGTTCATAACACTTGGTCTTGGAAAAAGGAAAACTAAAGAGGATTCAGGGAGAGGAACAACTCTGGGCATCATGCTTGGCATTGCCTGGAGAAAGACAGTTTAAAGAAATATTGCTACTGCAAAAAAAAATCAAAAAACTTTCAGTTGTGGATCAAAGAAATAACAAAGCTGTGGAGATCTCCAGTGTACCATGTTTCAATAGTCTTAAGGGGAAAAAAACCCCAATTTTCTCAGAGAAAATCCACAGCCATGACCATTCTGGTCTGACCTAAGCTGTTCCCAGTATGTAGTTTGAATACACATATTTTATTTTATTTTATTTTATTTTATTTTATTTTATTTTATTTTATTTTATTTTATTTTATTTTATATGACTCAGGGTACCTAATGCCACTCAATTGCAGTAAGATTGTCCCATAGAATCATAGAACTTAACCTGAAAGGGACAGGAGTGCAACAATTAAGAAGGAGAGAAAGAGAAAATACTGTTGGAGAGCTTTGCAGGGAAGCTGAGATTTGGTCAGGCTTAGTCAGGACTGTCTAAGTGCATCTGTCAAGAATTTTGGGCAGCATTTAATTGTTAAGTCAACCTTGGGAGAGAGAGAGCAGAAGAGTGGAAGACACATTTCAGGTTTTGAGAATGGGGCACTGGGTTTTAAATTCTGGATTTGAAATCAAGGCAGTTTTTAATGAAAGAATTGAATAAGAATTCCACTTTTAGAAGTGGAGATGAGGGCTGGATTCAAACCCACAGAGCAATCTCTGATGGATATTAGGGGAAAGCAGAACCTGGTAAAATACAGGAAACTCAATAATTCAACAATTGTCCGATTTGTACAGCAAGGTGCTCTCCAGTGCTGCACCATCATTAATGTTGTCATTAATGCCAACCTCTGGCCACTGTTCTAAAAAAATCAAGATTTTTTTTTTTTCTTTACTTAAACAAAATTGCAACAAAGGCCACATCCATCGGGCAAGAAATTTTCAAGGTAGATGTAGCCACCTCTTCTCAGCAGCAGCTTTAGCTGATGGCAGTATTTGACCAAATAAATATCTTCTGCACAACAATTTTCTTTTCAAGAAAGAGAGTTAGAAACTTCTATTTTTTAATTTATTTTTCTAAATTGAGTCAATTAAAAAGAGAGAAGAAAGACAGTAACTTTAAATACCAATAAGATTTGAAAGACTAATATTGACAGAAGCAGAATATTGGATTTTAATGAAAACACACCAGGAAAATGTTGTATTTTCAGAAAATAATTAAAAATATAACAGACATGCACAAAACTTGATAAATGCATACAGAAATTAAATTAAGGGGAAAGAGTTTCAATTCATGCAAACTGATTCCTCTCTACTGATTTTAGTAGATTCATACCATTCCTGTTAGAATCTTTTTCAGTGCATTGCAAGATAAACCCAACAAAAACATCATTGAAAAATTCCTCTATAAATAAACAGGTTCTACTCAAACCCTGTAAGTGATGAGACCAGACCTGGGTGCTCAGGGCTTTAAGTAGAGAAATCTGCAGCAGAGACTTCAAAACCAGTTTGGGCATCCTGTTCCTCTGCTTGATTTTCCTCATTGGGGAAAAAAAAAGGATTTCTACATTCACACAACTATTTTTATTTGTTTATTTATTTGTTTGTTTGTTTGTTTGTTTCTTTGTTTTAAATTCTGGAACACTTGGATTTAAATAATAATAATATTTCAAATAAGCAACCACAGCTCAACAAGTTTCTGAATGCTAGCTGAGCCTGGATGACTGATTAAGGACACTCCTTGTAAAAAGTGTCATGACTCACAGTATTTGATTCTCTCCCTGAGATTCAAACTAATGTGCTTTATTTCTTACTGGCTGGGTGCTAAAAATGTGCCTGAGGTCAGTGACTGCAGCTGAGCTGACGAGTGCTGACTGTCCCAACCCCCCTAACTCATCTGTGTCTGGGTCACACAAAACTATACAAGAATGGTTTGTACATTGAGGGTTTATGTAGACAAGGAAGTTTCCTGGATGATATTTGCAAAGAAACATCTTCCTTTTTCACAGTTTCTCCTGCCAGTGCTTGCTCTCCTTGGGAATGGTTACCACAGCAAAAATATGTGTTTTGTTTTGGTTTTTTTTCTTGATTTGTTGCTAAAAACTTTTGAAAGAGAAAGGAGGATTATGATAAAATAAACACTATAACATCTTAATCTCATATAAGTTCATTAATTTTCTTTTTAAGCCTTCTTACATTTATACCATCAAATCAGTATCCCAACTTACTTGACAAAGCATTTAAATGCTTTCTTGCTGTTCAAGCCCCACAGCCTGTAAGTAAATATTTACATCTTTCAAAAGCAGTGACTAGAAGAGCAAAATCTCTGTGTTATTTCTTTGAAAAGAAATGTATTTTATGCAGGATGCTCCATACTGGCTTTAAAACTAGGAAACACAGCTTTGGATTTTGTTGTGACATCATGGACACCTATACATATACACATATCCATCTTTTGCTATGCATTTTTATATATTTATTTCAATTTAAAATGTTTATAGCCCAGCATCCAACATAGAAACTACTCAAAGAAATAGGAGGCTACTGAAACATCAATGTGAGAGTTACCTAACATACATACATACATACATATATATGAGTATAATAAACTTTCAATTTTGCACTCAAGTATAAAATTTTTACTGAAGAAGATTGGTAATAATGAAAATTCAAAAGCAATCATGAGCAAAATATAGATGGATATTTTCCACTTTCGGAGCATTAAAAGAGAGTTAAAACCGCATTTTTTAATTTGTTTTTCTGAATTATTGATAATGAAATTGAAGAAGATATGTAATGATGAAATTCAAAAGCAGTAGCAAGCAAAATATCAGTGGATATTTTCCACTTCCAGAGCCCAGAGGCAAGTCCATGCTGTTTTCAGGCAAGAAGGAAATTCAGCATTGAGATTTTCTGCCTGGTTACTTCCTCCTCTGAACTACGAGATAATGGCAATGCCATCAGGCAGGCTATGGACTGGTGTGACTTCATGGCCTGATCCAGTATGGAAAATCCTGTGTTCCACACATTTAAACATTCCATTTGATGCTACAATACATATTCCTGTAAGCTCAGGAATTAGGGAGTGCATCAGAAGAAGAAAGGTATTAAGTTAAGCCAGTGGGAAGTTTAAAATTATTTAATCAGTATCTTTAAAAGTGAATTTTTGTCAGCACAATTCTGACAGGGCAGAAGAACTGGCAGAGACCCTCCATCCCCTCTGTTCTCATCTACAGATAATTTTTTTACTGGAGGGGAAGAAGGCAGCACTTCCTCCCTCCTCTCCCCCTGTAAAGGTCTGTTTGTAAGTGAGGGACACAGGTTTAGAATTAAACTTACCTTTCCCTTTTTCTGAAATCCCAGCCCCTCCCCAAACTGCCTGTCAGACACAGGGCTGTGCCTCTGCTCCCCCACCTAACTCTGATTTGTCTCCCCTGCAGGATATTCTGTCTCCAAATATCAAAGCAGGTCCAGTGGGTACCCAATCACATGTTGATGCAGCCAAACATTTGCAATTTTTTGCAGAAAGAAAGAGAAGCTTATTTCAGCTTTGCACCACTGGATTAAGGGTTGGATTTGATGATCTTAGAGGTCATTTTCAACCTTAAAGATTCTGTTTTTTCTTAGGGAAGGTTAAAGCTGTGTTCTCATTCCTCAGCATCTTAGTATATTGAATTCACTGGAATTATGCAGATCTCAATCAGCTTAAAAACTATTCCCTAGGAAATGGCTTTTCCACACCTACCCTGCTGCTGGGATTGGAACCTTGGCCTTGGAGCTTTACATTCACTGAAACACCACCCTTGAGGTTCAGTAAACAGGGTTATCTTCCTCTGCCCAGACTTGTGTCTCACCACACCATCACAAAAGACTTTTCAGATTAAATTTTCATTCCTGCTGTGTCTTTGTTTTGTGTATGTTTGGGGCTTCGAAGATTGGCAAGAAGTAGTTCCCACTGGCTACCTCCACATACCAAAAAACCCTTCAATTTCCTTGCCAAGATCTAAGAAAAATTCTTTTTGTGACCATGTCCTGACTCTCATTCTTCTACATGTTCATGATCTTATGTTCCCCAAATTGGCTTTAGTCACTGCAACAATCCAGGAAATGTTCTGTGAGGTGATAAGTTTTAAAGGTTAAAAGGAAAGGGACTAAAGGACAGTTAAAAGGACTGAAACAAGAAATCCTGCCTCAATGCCAGCCTGAGATTTAGGCCAGCAAACAAACGGGAGAATGGGAGATCTCATGTAGATTTTGTTCTAATTTTCTAGAAAATAATCATTAGGGAGACATCATAGAATTGTAGAATCATTGAATGGTTTAGGCTGGAAGAGACTGCAATTTATTGAATCATAGAATTACTCCACCACTGCCCTGGGCAGCCTGTTTTAGTGCTTAATTAAAACTAACTAAAGTGCCTTTCAATGAAAAAAATATTCCTAAATTAAATCTAAACCTCCCTATTTACAATTTAGGGCCATTTCCTCTTTCCATTGGTACTTGGGAGAGGAGCCCAAGCTCTACCTGGCTACAATCTCCTTTCAGGTATTTTAGAGAGCAAGAAGGTCTCCCCTGAGCCTCCTTTTTTTTTTTTCCAGGATAAACATCCCCAGCTCCTTCAGCCTCTACTCATAATCCTTTTCCTCTCAATGCTTTCCCAGCCCTTCTTTGGACATGAAGATCATCCAGTCTAACAATTTCTACTGCATCAGGTTGCTCCAATCCCTGTCCAATCTGATCCTGAGCATTTCCAGGGATGCTATCCACAACATCTCTGGGCAACCTGTGCCAGTGTCTTACCAACACTCAAAAAATATACAAAATTCTTCCTTATGTCAAATTGAAACCTACCTCCTTTCATCCTAAAACCATTTCCTCTTGGCTTTCCCTACAGAATTTGGGCCTCCAAGTGGAGACCAAATTTCCTGTGCCTTTAGTACTTAACTAAAATAACTCATTATTACTTGGTTTTGTTGTGGCAACACAGAAGAATCTCACTGCTCCTTCTGAGAGAAATTGCAGCCCAGCTGTGCTGCATGCCAATGAATGTTTAGTGATTAAAGACAAACAAACATGGCCAGGTGAAATGAAAAAATTTACTGTTATTATCCCAACTTCACCTTCAGGAAATTAAGTCCCACCAGAGACAAGGACACTTCTCTGAAGTCATTTGTACAATCCTTGCATGAGCTGGAGACTTTCACTCCCTTGAGGACATGCCTGATACCTTAGACTCACTTTCCCATCAGATGAGAGCTCCATTTTGAACATTTCCTACTTTTCTAATTTTTGTAGCATCCTCATTTTCCCTGCCCAGCAGGCCTGCACAGATCCATCTGACACTCCTGTCTTTTGTTCAGCTTGACACACTGATTATCTGTGAACACCTGGAAGGAAAATGTATCTGGGGGTTTTGTGTTCCTGACAGGAATCAGCCTGAGGGATTGGACAGAGAGAAAACAGCCAAGGAAAAAACACAAAAGTAGCCATCACAAACAGGAAAAAGTCGCTGCTTAAATCAGAACTTTGGATTGAGAGATGTAATCTGTTTAAACCCTTATTTTCTGATGGCTAAAAGAATGAAAAATAAAGCCCTTTCATCAAAGTTTTGTATCCTTGTCATTTTCAATCAAACTTCACATTGCTTCGTAAAAAGACCATAAATGACAAAAAGGTTTGGAATGGGCCTTGGATTTGAAATTGTCTGTAATGTTATGTCTATAAAGCACATAATGTAATTCTGTGCACACTAAGACCGTAGAAAAATGCCATCATATTCTACACAACAATTTTTGGATAAATATCCTAAATTAGCTTACATTTTTACATTACATTGCATTACATTAATTATCTTAATGAATGCAATCTCAGAGCTCAAAAAGAAATAAAAGAAAGAATGAGATTAAAAAGAAAAAAGAACAGATGATGAAGGAAAACACTGGAAAGGAATTATGGAAAAGCAAATCCAGCACCCCTTAATTCCATAGCTACACAGTTTGTTTTAAGGTTGTTTAGAGATGCAGAGAGGAAAATGAGGCAGAATTTAGTGTTTTCTAAAAGTTATTGGCTGACATTTTTCTTTCCTGGAGCTGTGTACAGTTTTCAAGACTGTGAGGAGAGCTGATATTACAGACAGAAAGAGATAAGAAAAATATTAATAAAAACACCCTATAAACTCCATGTAAAATGTTTCCAAAAGCAAGAGAGGTATCTAAAGAGCAACTATAGACAGAAATTCAGCAATGACTTTATACCAGCTCTCCACCCTCCACTGAGGAGTGAGGAGAGCATTCACCCCAAGGGTGGATGGCAAAATCCCAGGAAGTTTTCAATTTCCCTCTTCCCACACACATTCTGAGTAGAATATTTTGCATATTAGAACAGAAATTCAAGGTGCAGGTTAAAATGGAGCTACAGCAGTGACTTCCAGCCCCATCACTCTTAAATAAATGGGGAACTCTCTAAATATTGCCTCAGACTTGCTCTCAACAGCTCTGAACACTTTTCATGTGCACATCTGACAAGATTGAAGAGTAATTCCATTTTCATTTGGGTATTATAGTTTGGAGAGTGTGTTCTTCTCTGCTCAAACTTCTATCCCTGACATGTTTCTAAGATAGTTAAGGGTCACAAACTGTCCTGAAGTGAGAGTAATACCAGGAATTCTGGGGAAGACTGAGGATGCACTCAATCTCATTTACAGGTAGAGTCAGCTGCTGATTTTTAGAAAGTGAGTGTAAGCAGAGAGCATATGTGGAGAGAACTTTCTCTAGCAAAATTCCTCAGTTCTTCATAACCTTTTTAATAAATTTCAGAGTCTACTTTTTAATACAAGCTGTTGTCTTAGTAAATAATTACTTATTTTGTTGCCTTTTTCTATCATAGATCTACAAGTGTCACTCTGAAGGGCCAGAGAATCTGGTTTTATGAAAATATTTACAGCAAAGGAGAAGTTTGGTGTGTGGAATCTGGTCCCACACAGAGTGGTCATCCTTTCATTTGCCATCATAATGAGCCATTAAGGATCTCCTTGCTTCTAGAAAATTCAGAAATCACATAGAAGCAACATAATCCAATATTTTCTTGCTGTATTAGAGAAGGTTAAATATCTCTCTTTAGGTTTTTTTAAATATTATTCCATAGAGATTTATCCATGCATTCACATTTCAATTAGTTATGTTAACACAGTCAAAGGTTAATGCTTGTAAAAGTTATCAGGTTTTACTTAAATTAAGCTGAATTAGGTAGTATCAAGGGCTCCCAGATTAGTCTCTCTTCAATATCAGAATTTAAGCTAGAACAATCCTCAGGTGTTAAGTGCTTCTGGATGAGAGGTAAATTAACTGTTTTTTGCAGGCTGGGTGGGTGTTAGAATTTATATCACCATTTATGCTCCCTGACCTATTTAATGAGTTCAAGTTATAATGAAATATATTTCTGTCCTACAATAAAAAACTGGAATTAGAGCTAGAGGTAAACCTTGGAAGAAAGAAAAGAGAGCAATGGATCGATGGTGGGAAGAAAAAAAAGGACAAAAATGGAAAAGATGGGATTTAACTTGCTTTTGCACAGTCTGATCTTTCTTCTTTTCCTTGTTGATCATGGCTAATTCCTCTATCAATTTGCATGGTGTGTGCATTCCACTGCCCACTGCTTGCCTGCATTTAAATCTGATCTTCCCTCAGCAGGATCATTTTGAACCATTAATCAAATTAACCCCCTCTAAGTACTCAGAACATGGAATCCTGTGCTGGTTTGGCACTGGAATGAAAGAAATTGCTGAAAATTCAAACAGTTTTGATTTTCATAACATTTTTGTCTGTTTCTGTGATATTTTTAGCTATGTTTGGGATAGACTCATGGAAATTTGTAATCCCCTTTTGAACGATATATGGGCCACCAAGATGATCAAAAGGATGGAGCATCTCTCCTACAAGGAAAGGCGGGGAGAACTGAGTTTGTTCAGCCTGGGAAAGAGAAGATTTTGGAATGAGCAGATGTTTAATCCATCATGGTTCTTCATGGGCTGCAGGGGGACAACGTGGATCAGGGTGGTCTTCACTGGGGGTACAGAGGAATGTCCAGCTTTGTGCCCTGTGCCTCCCTCCCTCCTCTGAGCCTCTGATTCTTGTCTGAGCATCTCAGTGAAGCTGAGGAAAGCACAGAGAGCAGGAGATGAAATGACAGAGGAATGAAGACTTACAGGGACACATGCCTTAAAAAGAGAGAATATAAAGCCCAGGATCCTTCTCTTTATAACAGACAAGGCAGATAAGGGAAAAAAAATCAACTTTACAAAACCATAAAGATGGTGGATAAGCTGAATGTAACAGATCCCATAATGTTAGAGTGGGGAATGCTCAGTGAAACAAGGGAAACTGGGTAAAACAAAATACTTTTTTTATACAAAGGGTAGTGAAATTCTGTACTTTGTTGCCACAGAACAGAGGCAGACAGGACCAGAAGTTCAAACTGAAATTAAATAAATTGATGGACAGCAGGTCCATAAATAGATACTAAAAAGATTAGGCAGAGACAGACCCTGTAGCATCACTAACAGATCACGCTCAGAGAATTCAAGGGGAATGAATGACAAAAAGTACCCAGACATGTGCTTTTCCTAGATATCGTTTCCTATTTCCCCTTTCACAGAGAATATAGGGTTAGACAGAATATTGATGGGAGTCACAAAAAGCTCTTGGGTGCCTCTGTATTGGCTTTGCCTCACTCAGCCACCTGTAGCTGTGTCTCAGCCCAAAGACAGGGGCTGAACTTCACACTTCTTGCAACCCCTGAGTGCTAAAAGGCCAGAAAATAATTTTCAAAAAGGGAATTTATCCTGCATCAGGAAGGTGTAATCACAGGGGGAGACCATGAATATTTTAAATTGCAATAGGAAAATGGAGAGACTCAAACCCTGATGTGCATCTCTTTGAGTATGAATAAGTAAATCTAGCCAGAAAAATAGGCAAAGGAAAACTGATCTAGCCAGAGAAAGTTTATTTCTAGATAAGGAATTAATGTTGTTTTTTTCCATGGGACAATGGAGGGAGCTTTGATCCCCAAGACAGTTCCAGTTTCCAATGCCCACACAGCAGGGAAGTATAAACAGGCATCTATATAGCTGCATGAGCATAAAGATTTCTTTTTCTCTAAATTAGGCAATATATGCCTGCCAGAATTCTTTTTGTCATGGGCTTTGAAAGTCCAATTCCAGAATTATTTTAAATTTTTTAAAAATAGTTTTAGGTCACGTTGTGGTCAGTTTTGGAGACAATTTTGGGGTCACTTTTGGATCAGTTTTGGGTCACTTTGAGGTCAGTTTTGGGGTCACTTTGGGGTCACTTTGGGGTGACTTCGGGGTCAGTTTTTTATTGTTTTAAGCAATATTGTTCCCTTAAACTTTACTTGAAAGAAAACTTGGAAGAAAGATTTTGGAATATTATATTGATGAATTCTGAAATATAATTAAAGCAATTATTTACAAAGAGAGTCTATGTACAACTGGGACTACAAACCTGCCTGTGAGGACATCACGTGTCGATGGAAGTTCAAGGAACAGCCAGGAAATCCAGAAGAATCCAGTGTGTTATGTGATATAATGCTGGTTTGTTTATGCTTGTGTGAAGTGTAAGGGAGAAACATTTCCTTGAACATTTCCTTGAACATTTCTTCTCAAAATCTTCATGAGATTTATTACCTCTGGCTGATTGAGAAGTCCATTTTGCCCTACAGCCAGTGCTTTGAAGTAAAGGTATTAATTTCCCCTAATATGCAGAATTCTGAAATAATTGCAGTAATCTTGACTTTGGACACCACTGGACCAATCCTCTACTGAAAGCCTGGTTAAATTCATACATCAGATTCCTCAGGGCCTCATGAACTCAGTTTTGAAAATCTTCAAGGAAAATGACACCCCAGACTTCCAGGCCCCTGCTCCAATATTTCAGTATATATTTCGTGGAGAATTTTTCCCTTATACCAAACAGAAATTTCCCCTCTGACCACTCTCATCCATTACCTGCAGTGCTTCATAATATGCCCCTGAGAGGTCTGGGTCTATCCTCTCTGTCATAGAATCATAGAATGGGTTGAGTTGGAAGAGATTTTAAAGATCATTTCATTCCAAACCCTGCTTTGGACAGGGACACCTTCCACTAAACCAGGTTTCTCCAAGCCCTGTCCAACCTGGTCCTGAACATTTCCAGGGATGGGGCAATCACAATTTATCTGGGAAAGCTGTTTGCCAGTATTTCCTACAAGTACATTATAAATTCCTAATTTCCTGGTAGTATAGTACAAATATGTCCCAGGAGATGGACAGAAATCTGAAACACAGGAAGCCTCATCTTCAGTCTGGTGTTGTAACTGCTCAGTCCAGGGCCCTTTCATTTACCAGTTCACTGAAATAACTTCACTTGAGAGCAAATCCATCTCTGTTCTCCTTCCCAGAGCACAGCTCAGCTCATCCTCTGAACAGAACATATTTCCAACTAAGTGTGATTGAATAGAAACTGCTCCATGTCCATAGCATGAATTCCCTGAACTTCAGCCTCAAAGGGAGGTGAGGAAAAGTGTGTGTCAAAGTGAGAATTAGCCTGGACATACACTGCACACTCTAGCACCCTTTCTTTCCCCCTTTTTACTTTTTTTTTTCTTTCTTAGCAGTTGCAGGAACATGAAAGTGAATTGCTGTGTTCGTTCAAATGGCACAGAATCTAAAAGCAATTTGTGGTGACAAGGTCACATGGGGCAAGTGGTGGCTTTTTATAACTCTACAGAGGGCTGGGGAGTATATCTACATCATATATACGCACAGTGAGAAATTCAAAATATTTTACTGTTAATGATACAACTGCAGAAAAAGAAATAGATTCAGCTCTACAGAGGATAATGTGTGAAATGACATTGAATTTTCCAGGCAACTTAACTATTTCCAGGATTTTTATATGGGCAAAAAAGTAGCAGAAGAAGAATGGAAAATGCTCCCTTACAAGGGAGGTTTGAATTGGATATTAGGGAAAATTTCCTCACTGAAAAAGTGGTTTAACAGGCTGTCCAGGGTGAAGTCACAATCCCTCAAAAGTTTAAAAGGTGTGTAAATGTGGCATTTGGGGACATGGTTTAGTGGTGGAGCTGGCAGGGTCAGTGCAATGGCTGGTTAATTTTGGAGGTCTTTTACAAACCTTAACAATTCCATAGTTCCTTAAGAGCAGAACAGGAACAAGACACACAAAAAGGGATTTACGCCTGGTTGAATCATAGAGTCTAAATCAAAGAAAAGAAACACAACAGAAGGACTTGCCACAAACACTTGAGTGCTTCTTAATACTTAATTAAAATATGCCAGATTTGTTTTTAATGTTAATAATAACAATTTGCATACACATTTATTTGCTGTAAAAATAGTGGCCCAAGGCCTATTAAGATCTACAGGGTGATTCTTAATTTTTTTTTTTTAATTTTTTTTTTAAGACACCTGTTTAGTTAAAAATGTATTGCACAACTGGGATAAAGTGTCACAGCTGAGCTAGGACAGAGGTGGAACCTGGAGGAATGACCCTAAAATAGTGTCTTAACTATGAAATGTTCCCCTAATACTCCTTACACAATAGAAACCAGCCTTCTGTTAGTGTTTTCTTTAGCAAAGCACTCCACAGATTCCAGGCCAAAAATTGCTCTGCTTCAGGAGGATGAAATTCTTAGTGAATGCAATAGCTTTGGACACACAGTTCCAATACATATGGGTATCACAAGCCTGAATGTTCCAATATTCCCCTTTCCTTAGGAAAACAGCTCCTCATCTAGTGACCATTAGGCCAGTAACAGTTAATAATTAACAATTAAAAGCCTGATTTTCCTAGGGGGTGCTAATTAGTATTTGCAGCTTTTTTTTGTCTGGGGCTATACCTCAGTTTTTATTTTCAGCCTGCACCCCATGCAGCACAGTTGTATGGGCTGTGCCTGACTCTTCTGGTTTGTAGCAACATATGGTCCTAAACTATTCTCATCAGCTGTTATCATCTTCCTCTCAGAAGAGTCTGAACCCAGCTGAAAAGATATGAAAATATATGAAAATATATGCTGAAATCCAACACACAATCCAGATCACATATTGGGATAAGAAATTAAAGCCTTTTCTCTGGATGGGGGAAGCCCCCACAGTGGAGGAAGGTGGCAGAGAGGAAAAAAGATGAAAAGCATGAGAAAAAAGTAAAAAAAGAAAAAGGCAACGCCCTCAATTCTATGATTATGACATCCTGAGACTGAAGATCCCAAAAAGCAGAGATGCTGTTTCTCATAGATTCTCTGGAGATTGTCAGGAGCAAACAAATACCACAATCATTCAGTTCCATCTATTAGAGCCAATAAAGCACAGAGCTCCACTCTGGGCTTCAGCCACCCACTCCAGAGTGTGGGAAGGTGTTAATAGTAAAGCAGGGAGACCGGACATGTTCAAAAAAGTTTGGAAGCCATTCGTGGCATGGAGTAGAGAACTTCAGTAGGTGTAAATCAAGTGAAGCATGGCTGAAACCTCCACCAGGCACAAATCTGCCCCAGTGATTCCATTTGTCATCCATTAACACAAATTACCTGGTTTGAAAGACTTTGTTTTGAGGCTGTGTCAGAAAGAGCAGGTAGTGATTTTGTCTGATGCTTTCCAATTATTGACTAATTTGAGGTGAGAAAAGGCTTTTAGAGTAGGTATGAAAGCCACTATATTGCACACAGCTTTACTCATTTCAAAGTTTGGAAAGGCACTGAGGCTTCAGCATATTGGAAGTTTATTTTTAAAAGTGTCTCAGAGTACATGATTCCTCCTCCTCAGAACAGGATGAATTAAAGGAAAAAACTGTTGGGGATCCATCACTGCAGGCTTTTACAGGGAACTGTCAGTGCAATACATCATTGATTCCTAAGGCTGCAGCATTTCCATCCTCAAAATATTCAATACAGGGTGGAGGAGCTTTTAGATATGGTGGAACCTGAGTCCTGCATTCGCTGAAATATAATGATGTCCACTAAATGAACTGAAAGTTAGATACTTGCTGTCTATTCTTTTTCTCTGGTTATGGCATCACAGATAAGAAGGATGGTTTTAAGCTGGAAATGGATAGATTTAAAAAAGATATTAGGATGAAATTCTTTACTGTGAGTGTGATGAGGCCCTGGCACGGGTTGCCAAGAGAAGCTGTGGCTGCTCCATCCCTGAAAGTGTCCAGGGCCAGGTTGGATGGGGCTTGGAGCAACCTGGGATAGGGGAAGGTGTCCCTGCCCATGGCAGGGGGTTGGAACTGGATGCACTTGCAACCCAAACCATTTTAAGATTTTATGATTTCATGGAAAGATGAGAAATTATTAACAAGTAAATTGTCTAAAAATAGATCATCCTTTCTCTGGAAAGGTTGGGATTTTTTTAGTTCCTATTCATTATGGTCCTGAACTGTTTGGGAACTAAGTCAACTCAATCCTATTTGGAAAACCCTGAAAACAGAAAAAAAACCATGTGTCAGAACTGGGTTCTGCTATAAATCTAAACTCTCTGATATTATACACTGCTGCCACTTCACAGCTGTTATTATCTTACATATCCACTATAGAAAATCTCTCATCTTTTTGGGAGAGCCACGGACACACAATTAGCCAAAGCCAAGGTGCCAAAGCACAGTGTTATAGGACCACAGAATGGTCTGGGTTGGAAGTGACCTTCAGGAATCTTGTTCCAATCCCCTGCCATGGGCAGGGACATCCTCCACTATCCCAGGTTCTCCAAGCCCCATCCAACCTGGCCTTGGACACTGCCAGGGATGGGGCAGCCACAGCTTCTCTGGGCAGCCTGTGCCAGAGCCTCACCACACTCATCATAAAAAAATTCATTTCTAATTTAAATCTACTCTCAGTTTGAAATCATTGTCCCTTTTTCTGCCACTAGAGGCCTGGTAAAAAGTCTCTCTTTCTTACAAGCCCTTACAACACAATTTCTTGCAACATATTTCTTACCTACCAGGAGTCTGTACTCAAGAGCATTTGGTTTCTGTGTTTTTTAAGTTGTCCAGAACACATACAAAGAAGGAAAAGCAGTTTCTATAATATTTTTCAAGACAGATTTCTCACTAAAGACAGCAGATGGTCACTTCCCTCTGGTGCTGATACTGCTTTTGACTAGTTTTTTTCAGCTGTGCTCACACATACATTAAAAAGACACAAAATACAGACAAGTTACTCAAAGATCAGAGATGCTGCCATGCTGCAGCTGAAGCTGGGTAAGTTGTTGTCAGCTTCACTCCAGCCAAGTGTGCCTCAGTACACAGTTAAATTGGATATTAGGAGGGATTTTTGCTCTGAAAAGGGGCTTCAAGATTTGGAATCATCGTCAAGCAGCCAATGAAAGCCACAGAAATCAGTCTCCAGGGCTGCCACACAAAATGGAAATGTTGATCAAAATGGAAAGGTTGATCTCACTGATTTTAATTACAGTGTAAATTTCTATACTGAACCTTGGTCTCTGTCCTGCAGCCCATGGAATGGCACAGGCCTGTGGAGGGTGCAATCAATCAGATGTGTTTAATATATCTATTTTAAGGTGAGAGGAAGTCCTAGACTTCACTAAGGTGATTGACTCACTCTCCATCACTATGAAGGAAGTTTTGGAGGGACACAGTTCAGACGTAGCCATTTGCACTGGAAATATCTACATTTCAGTAAATATCTCTTCTCTCTGGTTGAGAAATCAATAAGTGGTCAGTACCTACTGAAACCTCTTTCACAGATATTAGGATTTTTAAATTTTTTTTAAATTTTTCCCAGATCACAAACCTGGATCAGGCAAACTAATGGTAATAAGTGCTCCAGAGGATTCATTTGGTCCCTGGGCAAAAGAAACAGAGTAATCCTCAGACTTTATTCTCATTCCTTCCACGACTTTTGTGTGCCACTCATGTGTCTGCAGTCTTGTATCATTTTTCCTTTCAGTCACTTATTTTCCAGGTTGAAGATGCCTAATCTCCTCATTTATTCCATGCTGTTTCTGAGGTTTTATCATCTTGTTGCTCTACTCTGAACGTTTCTTAGCTTTAATACAAATGGAATTACACACTTTTCTTTCTAAAAGTATCGGTCTGTTCTCCCTATTTTCTTTTAATCTGTTTCTTTTTGGAGACTCTTTTGAAATATCTACTTGCCCATTGTCCGTGAGGTAATTTTAAAAGGAGAAAGTGGCAAAAAGCCAATTTACATCATGGATTTTGTCACACACACAAAAAAGTGTGTCTAGAAAAACATAATACATAAATTCAGATAACTGTACTTGTATAATTTCAGTTGCATTGTTACTTTGTGAGATTATACACAGTCAGAGACATGGATGATAAATTGGAGAGCCATTTCAAAAACAGCTTCTTTGTGGCTGTTTGTCCCCGAATATTCCCTTCCTGATCGCCAGGTTAATGGCCTTGGAAATCAGGGGTTTGCTACAAAAGCAGGAGGATTTAAAGGAGGTATTTCTTAAAAATAAATCTAGAACATCAAGATTGACCCACTGATTCTTCACTGGGAACAAATTCTGGGATGCCAAGCTCCAAAGCTGCTGAATTTCCTATAGGAGAAAAACAAAAGAAAAAGTTAAAGGAAAAATATCAGGGGAGCAGCTCATCTATACATCCCTGGCACTTGCATATGGAGAACCAAGGAAACTGGAGGGGAAGGCTTGTTGTGATTGAAAGGAGGATCCTGTAACCAAAGAACAGCTCCTCATGGGAATGGTGCAGAGGGAGCTGGCTGTTTACTGCCCCCTTTGGATCCAGGGTTCAGTGGGATTCAGAGCCAAGATCCAGCTGAGAGCTGAATTTATAAATTCATTTCATTACTCAGTGCGAGGTAAGAGCACCCAAGACAGCCTTTTCCTTACAGGCATCATGAAATGAAAACCAAAAAAAGCTGCAGCTTGCCTGGAATTAGTGAGTTGATTACATTTTTAAAGTCTTCATGCCTTCCTGCAAACTTGATGAACACATTAGCGAGGAAAAAAAAAAAAAAGGAAAAATAAAGAATTAGTAAGTGGTGTTTAATATGAAAACACAGGATGTGGCTTCCCCCTGCATCCTCTCTTCCCTTTCAGCATTGTGCTCCCCATTCCCAGCATTGCCATTGTGGCACCAAACCTGTCCCACAGGACTTGATAAATACAGAAAGCCACCCTGAGAGGGAGTTGATTCTGCTGGAAGATCTACAGACTCCCAGGAAATATTGTTCATTCTGTTGACAGACATATAACACTCCAGAGCACGCAGTTACTGAGAAAATATTACAGCACACATGAATCTGTGGCCAGGAGTGTTTCCTGGCTGACTGAAATGGGGAGAAAGTTCATCCTGAGCCAGAGCTGATGGTGTGGATGTTGTTTTCAGGTCAGAAAAGCAGATCAGTGAATGGGACTTTGGAGTGGGAGTTTTAGGACAAGTTTTAACACAAACTAAACAGTGTGGAACCAAAGAAAGAGAAGAACAGAGTGGGATATGGGATGTGGACTTGGGGGCTATTTGGGAGCTATTGGTGTGCTGGCAGACCCAAATATTTCCATAACTAAATGTTTGATCTCACATGCTGAAGGGTCGCTCTGGCAACCACGGGCGAGGCAAAGGCTCAGCCTACCTGGCTCCTCCTCACTGAATGGATCCCGTGTTCATTTTAAGTCCTTGCACTTCCACTCAGCAGCTCCTCAGAGCTACTCCTGACTTAACCTTCCCAGATCACTTCTGGGAAAAAGGAGGAGATCTTTGGGGAAAGAAATTATTAATAGCATACTTATAAAAATACACAACACTGTCATAATGGACCTGACACTGCTTTTCCAGGGTATTTGATGGTCTGGTATAATCAAAGGCAGATTCCAATGGGCTTCTGTTTAGCTGGGAGAGCTCAATCCAAAACATTCTTTCCTTGACTGTCTTATGCTCTGCATTCAGAAAATGAAAATGCAGTCAGCAGTGACTTCAAGTGAGGAGCTCAGTGTCAGAGACAGGAAAAATATTCTGTCCTTCAGGATATCTTCCAGTCTCCTGTATGTGAAACTCAGCCTCTCTCTTGCCCAGTACACTTCCTACTTTGCACCACCTTGCTTAAATTTTACACTATCTAAATAATACTACAAAGATGCTACAGACAACAAATGTGTTAATACCTGTCCCTGATACATCCCCAGGCTTAACCCAATCCCTCTGCAGTTCTTCTTTTCCCACTCCTCTTTCTGCTTCTTCTAAGAGCTGGGCATCACCAAACTATTGGAAAAGCCACTGTAAAAATAGTGTTTTCTGGTTTATTGGTAAGAATTGTATGAAAAGGGCACCTTCAACCTCATTGATGTTCATGTGGAGAATGTGGGCAATCACTGACTCGGTGGAATTGGAGCACCTGGCAGTTTTCTTCTGCTCCAGATCAGCTAAGAAATTGTCTGAACACAATTAATTTTCGGTGGACTTTCAGGTGAAATTCACAAATATGAACCCAGCAAAACTCCTGGCAACTTCCAAGCCCCTACACAGATTGCAAAAATCTGTTAGCAGTGAAATAAAACTTTATTTTTCTTTCAATATTGAAAAAAAAATGCATTCTGCTCAACACCCTTGATTAAAATTATTATTGTGTTCCTAAGTGAAAATCTGAAAAAACAACCAAGAAAAATCAGCAAAACAAAATATCTCACCTTGAGGTAGAGATCTGGAGAAGAAAAACAGCAACGAGAAAAACCAAACCACTGAGCCAAAACCAAACCTCTTAAACCTCCACAGTAAATATAGAAATCTTAAAATGACACTAAAAAAACTCAAATGCAGTACATGCTATAGTGTGTTTAATAACCTTAATCACATTTTCATAAATTGATCCATTAGACTTCTCATCAAAAGAACATAGCACACAACATTGTTTTCTCTAATTACCCTCACAATAAATACTTAAAATGTGTGACATTTTCAGTTACCCAAATTTATAAAGCAAAAATAAAGTCTTTGTTTTACAAAACTTAGAAAAATACAACCCAGTGGAATTTATTTCAGCTCTGACTGAATTATAGAACAACCTGGACCCAGCACTGAGCTATTTGAAGCAATCTGGCATTTATTCAAGATGCATGCTAAATTCCTGGAGGAAAATGTATTTACGGGAAAGGAAATCAGAAAATTTCCACTAGGAATTAAGACCATGGAAGCAGAGATCAGTAGTATATCTTTGGTTTCATTTGCTTAGCAAGGAGTAACAGCTTTTATTTTATTTCCATCACAGCAGGGTCATTAATAGCATCTTTTTAATTCTACTTAGATTCCTTTTTGCCTGTTGAGGCATCCTAGGGATTCCCAGCCATTTTCAAAATGATTTTGACTAATTGCATTAGACCCCGTGTTGGAATCTTAAATATATTGTAAATAACTGGAGTTTTCATGTCAGGGTATATCTGCTGCTTTCAGACCTTATCTAATGATGCTTGGTTGTTGATGTTTTATTAATAACAGCAAGTGCAGCAGTAATTCACTGATTCATCATGATTTCAAAGGAGGTGCTGCATGCCTGATGCTTGAAAATCCTGCTACAGGGTTTGGACACTGGAACAGGTTCCCCAGGAAAGTGATGACAGCCCCAGGTCTGCCAGAGTTCAAATATTTGGACAACACTCTCAGGTCCATGGTGGGATTCTTGTTGTGTCCTGTGCAGAGCCAGGAGTTGGAGTCAATGATCCTTGTGGGTTCCTTCCAGCTCAGGATATTCTTTGATTCTGCAGTTCTGTGAATAACTTTCTCTCTCCATTTTTCCCCCCTTCTTTTTTGGCACAGATGCCTTAACAGACTCGATATTGTGAAATAGGCCATCCTTGCACAACACCATGTTTGAGCTGAGTTTTCATCTCAGCTGAGTCACCCGTGTTCTTCTGAAATGCATGGAAGAACAAGAATGGTCACCTTCTTGAGCAATATGTTGGAGAAGAGCTGGTTACTCTGTGGCTGGATCATTGGGATTCTTTCTGTGTTAATAAAAGTGCACACACCCCAAAAATAAAGTACTTTACAATAGTCTGTTAAACACCAGTGCACAGCTGCTCTGCATATGCACAGCACACTTGCACATGACCCTGTCCTGAATCTTTCTTTCCCCTGAACTTTTATGAATGGGGAAACTGCCAATGCAATTAAAACTTTGGCTCCTGCATCGACCTTTTTCCTTTTCCAAGAGGCAAACCACTCGCCTGATCAGAATTCTGCCTGCTACTGCTATTGAAAATATAATTTCATAAACAATTCTCCTTCCTGGGAGAAAGGAGAAAAGGCTGATGGGCTGTGGATTTGTAAGGTCATCTCAATCAGCCTTCCAGGGCATACAGGGAGCAGAGAGCTTTTCAACAAGTCAAGGACTCTGAAAACTGCTGTGCCATGCACCAGGAAGGGAATAGCATTTGAAGCACGGGTGCCTTGGTTATTCAGAATAAAATGAAAAATTCTATGTAGATTCATTCCAGCTAAGCTTAAAAGCTCATTTCAGAGCGTCCTGCTGGTTAAAGTAAAGTGGATGGTTCTGACTTTCTGATCCTCTGAGTCGGTGCCATTAAAAGCAATTGGAGAACACGGCCTTTATTTCAGAGAATGATCAATCTCAGTGGTGCTCACGTTAGGAGGAAGATTCATATTTATAATGGGAGGCTTTCTGAGCTTTTACTAGTTGCAAATTCTCCTTACTCATCACAGATCGTGTTCTAAATATCTTCTGAATGGCTCTTTCATCACTCACAAATTCTGTATATGCTAAATTCTTCAGCATTGTCTCCAACCACTCAGAGGCTGAGACCTGAAAGGCAGAGCTGAAATGCTTTAAGTGGCACTGGAATGCCTAACTGTGCAAAACCCAGGTGATTTAGCATGGGATTTCAGCGTGTCCTGCACCTAATTTAGGCATTTTGTTCATGAAAAGTGGAGTTTCTCAGTTCAAATAATAATCACTCTGGTTTCACTAAGATTGCTTTCATTACAATAAATTTATGTCTGTATTCTAGTACCAAAAAGCTGGAGTTTCATTGCAGTTAGAGGAAGATCCAACTTTATATAAAAAACCCCCAAACTTATATCTCATTAAGGACTAGAATTTCATCGTGTTGCCACCATCACAGAGATTCCAGAGGTCAGCCCTTGGGCTGGGAGGCACAAAAGGACCTGAAGTGGTCACAGAGATGGCCCAAATCATAGAGGGGAGAGTTGTCAGTCCACAGCCTTCAATTTGTTCTGGATCAAATTCCCTTTTCCTTACTCACATCTCCCCAGATATGCCTGGTTTCTTCTCAGGGTATGTGCACTGTCTAGGAAAATGTTGTATTGCTTGAGGCCCCACAACATAAATAATGTTACAAACTTCATGAAGCCTTAGGGAAGTGAAGAATTATGCCAAAACACATCAAAGGTTGTAGGCAAAGCAAGACTCTCCATTTTCATATCAGTAAAACCCATCATCTTAAATTTATGTTAAGTCGTATTACAAGTAACAAATGTATTTCATTGCATAATTAATGCTGGCCTTGAGCAAGAAAGTTTGGGCAAGTTCTATTTTTTCCTGCTGTGTAAAAGGCACTGAAATTACAGCTACTGGAGCTTTTCCCACTCTGACTTTCCAAGGCTCGAGAGGAATCTCAGTCCTGAACCTGTTGGCACGTTGGGAGAAGTTGTAATTGATGACTCTGACTCCCTGCTCTACTCTGCTCCTTCAAAGCAATCTGCTGGAATGGACGTGCTGCTGGAAGCACAGACCTCTGGTGATGTATTACCTGCCTGCTAAAGGTTGTCACGAGGGGGCACTCAAAAAATAAATACCTCTGCGGTTCTCTAAAATAGCCATTTTCGGTTTGGGTTCAGAAAGTCATTTGATTTCTTCCCCCTTCTATATATAACATTTTTTGTTTGTTTTTTTGAAAGAGAAAGCACCAGCAGCTGCCTTTTTATAAAAACAGGGGGAAAACCCACAAAACTTTCATATTAAATAGATTTTATTTTGCCATTTAACTGTATGCTCAGTGTGCTGGTTTTGCCTCTTTGCAGAACTTGGAGACTACACAGTAACATTTCAGTCCCAATGAGTGGGCTTGATTAAATGTTCAAAGAAAGATTTTTGCTAGCAGACTTCAAACCCACAAGTTTGTCAAAGCAGTTCCTGGTTACATATCACTGTGAAGATACAAAAATTAAAATTAAAAAAAAAATAGACACAGAAATTAAAGACAAAAAAAATAAACAAAAAAAACCTCCCAGCACACCCACACCACGCAGAGAGCAAACACCACCTTTCAGCAAAATGCACAGATTTATAGATGTAGGAGTTCACAGCATTTTAGGATTTTATAGTCACAAGGGAAGGAAATTCCTCTTTTTAAGCCTATTTTTCTTCTTCCTCTCCCACACTCTAAATCTACATCCAACAATTACTTCACTTCCAGAACTGGTTGTAGGAGGTGAACCTGATCTTTTAACTCAGGTCCCACTTCCATGCTTGGGGGTTAAGAAGAGCAGTGTGAGGGTTCACCATCACCACAAAGCTACACCATGAGACAGACCAAGCTCATCCCTTCCCAATCACAGGTGGGTATTTTTGTCCTGTGGCACAGGATAAAAAGGAGCAGCCCTAAGGACACCAAGGCACAATGCTGCCCCCTCACCAAGGACCTGGTTGTCCCAGGATGGTTTGGTGTTTGGAGATTAAGCTTAAATTTGGTACTGACGTGGCCATGTGTGTGTGAGACCCCTCACAAGGTGGGCAAGGGGTCACAGATTTCATGCCTTGAACAGCAAATTTCTTGGCAAACTGGTCCATCCTCTCAGGAAACTGCCAGGAAGGTGTGACCTCCTCTTCTCTGGGAAGAGCAGCTCCCACTAATTTCACCAGCTATGCCTGTGGTGAGTAGATACAGAGACAATTTTCTCCATTACTGAAGAAGAAACTGAATATTCCCAAAGGATTTCCTGGTCACACAGTCTGACATGCCCTAAGCAATGGAAATTCCCTTGGATTTAAAAGAATAATAGTCTAACAGCTTTCTCTTCTGAGAACTAACCTGTTCATACCTCAGTAATTTCCTCTCAGATGTCTTTCAATGTGCAGTAAGGACTATAGACTTCAATAAAAGTTTAGATAAAGTTTCAAAATTATCAGGTTTGTTTTTCGTTTTGGTTTTTTGGCGTTTTTTGGTTGGTTTTTTTTTTTTTTTTTGTAACTGAGAAATCTCTAATAA
The DNA here is from genome assembly GCA_037013685.1 of Acridotheres tristis. Lineage (NCBI taxonomy): Eukaryota > Metazoa > Chordata > Aves > Passeriformes > Sturnidae > Acridotheres > Acridotheres tristis. Next base: position 146,752,438 of record CM072886.1, on the reverse strand, counting down.
GTTCATCTGTCATTAGAATTTTACCAGCCAGACTGATTTTATTTTGGAAAATAATAGCAGCTTTGTAACTTCAACAAATTAGAACTTATAATTAGATTTCAAGATAATTGCTAGAAAAATAATTAAGAAGTTATTCTGGGACAACTGTTGGAAATCAATGAAGTATAGAGACATCACTATATTTTCCATACATAACTGGTTAACACTTTAAAGGTAAAATTCTAGTGTGTGTAAAACCACTTTAATCTTAAGTGAGGAAAAATAATAAAAGATATAGTACACTGGGGATCAAGATTACATCAATTTATTTCATTGTTGTAATAATCAAGGTAATAAAATTTCATTGAACTTTTAACTAAGTAGTCTTTCAGCAGCTCACACTGAATAGAGGATATAATGATTTTCATGTGAGGGATGAGTGGCAGGTGGGAAGAAAAATATTTGACTTTGTAGATATTTAGGATAATCTAAAAAACAGCCCCAGTGATTTATATCAACTGATGAGGTAAAAAACAGGATTCTCACAGTGTGGCAATTATTAAACTCAATTTCAGTATCCCTGTTGATCTTGATTCATGGAAACAGTAGCCTGTGGCACAGAAGAAAACTCTGGCTCTGATAAATTGAATTAAGAATGGAAAATTGTGTTAAATGAAAGATATCAAGTGGCTACTGCTGGAAAATGTAGTCCAAAGTCTGTGTTTAGAAGGACAATAATTTGGGAAGGTGAATTGCTACATATGCAATCAAAGTAGCCATGACTTTTGTGGACATTCTTGGAAGAACTTAATGCTCTGCTGTACTCAGACTTTTCTTTTTTTACCTTTGGGCATTCCTTGATCTAGATATTGGCTGATGGAGTAGTAAGATCATGGGATGAATCACAGAATGATTCATAGAATGGTTTGTGTTGGAAGGGACCTGAAAACTCTTCTTGTTCCAACCCCCTGCCATGGGCAGGGACACCTTCCACTATTCCAGGTTGCTTCAATCCCAACCCAACCTGGCCTTAAAACCAACCTGACCTTGAAAACCTGCCCTACTACAGTGGAGAATATCAATCCCAGCCATTTCAAAAGCATTGAAGATTTCTCTGCTGTGCAATTGTGGAAGTTATTCAAATCTGAATTAGTTCACACCTCCCTGAAATGTAGCTGTGTCCCATGTGCACCTTGGCTGTCCCTCAAATAATTTACTTTAGATGAGAGTGAAATAGTGAAATAGTGAAGCTGCAGACAAGAACTTCTGCAATACATGGGGACATCTGGCTTTCCTGAGAACATGCTGTGGAACAATATGCAAACGGGTTCCATACCTCTTACAGATCGTTCTTTATCAGACAAATTGTTTCCTTTTTTTCCCCCCTGTACAATGGGAATAGACACAAAACACAGACATAAAAAGAGTAAATTAATGCTTATAAATCTTCTCTTTATCGATGAGGAAATTAGGGAGCTATAAGCTAATGTTTGTTTTCTGTGTCTGATGAGCTGAGAATATTGTTTCCTAGCCAAGGAAGGAGCTCTGCTAGACAAAGGAAAAACAGAAACTTCACAATTTTTCACAATCCCTCAATTCACAAACATCTGTGCCCACAAATCAAGCAGTAGCTCACTACAACAATAAGAGCTCCTCTCGTTAGGTTTCAGAGGCTATAAAATATGAAGTTTGCAAGAAAATAGATAATTTATCCTCCTTTGTTTGCTTAGATTGGAGATAACACAAGGCCCTTCATCTTGAAAGAGCTGAGTTGGACTAGACTTTTTTTCTTCCTTTTTCTACCGAACCAAAACCAGAAGTGAGAAGTTTGTGTGTTATAGGAGCCATCCAGTGCCTGCAAAGGAGGTTGCAGAAAATAGAAATTCTGGATTAAATCTACATGTTACTGAAAGGATATGTGCTCGGATCTCTGTGAAACTACAAGGAAATTAATTCATGATCTCTATCATGTTCTCCACAGAAAAATGTTTCCCACATTTATATTTGACAAATAATTCAACCTTTCCTTCCTATCTGTGCATAGTAAAGGGCAATACCCCACCAGCATCTGATCACATCTCCATCTTTCACATCAATCTCCAGCTTTCAGATTACAAGTTTATCTGGTCTGAATTGTGTTGTCTAAACTGTATTATGATTATGTATTATTCTTTTTGCCCTTTGTCCTTTGATATCAGAGTTGAACTAGATGAATGCAGATCACTACACTCCCTCCAAAAAATCACTCCTTGACTAATAATGCACACTCTAAGTTTCTAGCATTGTTGTCAAATGATGGGAAAATGGGAATTCCCTTTGTATTTCCCTCCCTTCCATTCGAGTGATGGGAAGAAACATAAATTCCATTCAAGCACAAGAGAGCAGTGCAGTCAGCAGCTCCACTCTGGAACAGGCATATTTATGATACAGAGATCAGTGGACAGAGAACAGACCAGAATTCACATGGAAGACTGAGAAATATGTCCTAATCCTGATTTTACTCTAAAAGATAATAAATATGAGAGGGAAAAAGTGATGGAATATTATTGTGAACATTATATAGAAGGCAGACAGTGATAATTTATATTTCTTACTTCACCATATGTGACAGGAAAATTTTCAGAAGACTGAAAGCTATAAAATTTAGAACTGATCAAGTACATTTTTTACTCCATGCATATCTGAGCTGTGAATTTCATTGTATGAGGTACTGTCAGTGTAATCTGCTTATCAAGACTTAAGAAAAATATGGGATGATATTACCCCATATATAAAGATAATTTTATAGCAATATATGTAAACAGAGTACAAATGTTTTACCGTCAGAGATATAAAGAATGAAGCTGAATTCATGTAATCATCATAAAATCACAGAATGGTTTACTTAAAGATCATCCTATTCCAACCCCCCTGCTGTGGGCAAGGACACCTTCCACTATCCCAGGTTGCTCCAAGCCCCATCCAGCCTGGCCTTGGACACTTTGCATAAGATGATAATGATTCTCAAACTTCCAGAGAAATTAAACTTAAATCCTTTTTATGCTTTGTCAAATCTATATTCTATGTGAATAGAACTGAAAAATAGCTGAAAATATCACAGTTTTGGGGAATATTAGAACAAAATCAAATTTAGACTAGACAACACCATCAACTCAATAAAAATAATATTACTTTACCTTTATCAGGGAAGGCAGACATGATGGAGGCAGCATGAAATAGAAGGACAGAAGTAAAATTCTCCAAGACAGATGTTGTCACTTATTTTGGTTGGTTTTTCATTACTCCTTCTCATTCCTGTGCTTAAGGATAAATATTTGTCAGCATAACAGATACAAGGAGACAATTTTAAATCATTCAACATTCTCCTAAATTAACATACCACTTTTTTATAGGCTTTCCTGCTCTTTGGACAAGATAGTTCAGCTGTATACACAAACCCCTAACACTTAACAGCTATGGCAATCAATATTCATAATTTGACACAAAAATGTTCAGGACTTTTTAAATTGTTCAGAAAATCCCCTATCTCGAGTGATATCCCTTTGATCAGAACTGGGTTTTGACACTTTTAATACACATCTCTAGGTGCTTAACAATATTCTCAATCTAAATGATGCAAGGAAATACAACTAAGTTTTAAGGACATTTATATAAGGAAGAAAAAACTTAAACATCTTAAATTACATGTACATTTAGCATGCTAAAATTCAGCTGTCTGATGAAGTGCATTACTCATGTTACTAGAATTTGATCTACCCTAAGGACATGGACCCTTCTAATAGATTCAGAATGGGAGAGCTGATACTAAAAAAGTGTATTTTTGCTGGTGAAGACTAACTTGTCTAATTTAGAACTATGGATAAAGTCTAAGAAAGTTTCTAGGCTCTATCTGCAGGCAATGCAGATAAAGATGAACATTTCCAGATGGCAGCGTGTTCCAGTCTCAGGCAAGGTGTCTGTCTCTCCTCATTGACTGCAAAAAGAGCTCAAAGGTAGAGTTTAACTTGGATGTTTTCTCTGTTGGGCATCACCCTTTAAACAAGTTTCTATGTGCTCCTTTTTAGAGTTGAGGAGAGAGTCATGAAATTATTAAATTGTAGGTGCAATTTATCTTATCTCACATGGAATGCCTGCGTTTGGCCAGAGGAATGTTTTTATTCCTGGAGACTACATTGATGTCCTGGCCTGTCCTGTCTTGCCCTCAAAGACGTGGATTCATGGAATCATAGAATGTTTTGGGCTGGAAGGGACTTAAAAGGTCATCTCATTTCACCTCCTTGCTGTGAGCAGGGACACCTTACCCTAGACCAGGTTAAAGTCCTGTCCAACATGGCCTTAAATACTTTTCTTCTCTGGGATGAAAAATCCCAATTCTCCCAGCCTTTCCTCATATAAGAAGTGTTCCATCCCTCTAACCACCTTCATGGTTCTTCTGTAATAATTTATGATAGGACCAACAGAGCCCAAGAGACACTTCAGCTCTGCTCTGAGCCTACAGTCACTGCCTGGTCAACTGGGCTAAATTCTGGCCTTGATTGGGGCAGTGACAGAGCTTCTGAGGGACAGGAGATGTATTTGCATTTCCCTATCTCTGAGAAAGGCTCACCAGTCCCTAAATTACCCAAGACACTCCAGCCTTTCTGAACCCATTTCCACCAAGTGATCCTGGGGAAAACCATTTGCAAAATCAGAAGGTTGAAAGCATCATCAGAGTCCTGGGTGATTTTGATTTCAGGGGCTGCCTGAGAATTTATATAAATAAACAACCAACCTGATACTTTGAGGATGGTACTCAGGATTAAAGTTAGAGTTCTTCCTAAGTGTAGACACAATCTGTGCAGAGCACACATAAATTAAAAGTATCAGACAAGCACAGAGAGCTTTGGACAAGTTCAATTTGGTGCTTTAGGCTGAACCTCAGGTAACCCATAGGACAAGCTGCCACTCAGGTCAGCCCAAAGGCCACCAAGAAACTTCATGAGATCAATTGGAAGATCTTTTAATGCTCACTGGAGGGAAAGGGAGTCAGTAAATTGTGGATTCCTGTGCTGCCTGGGACATTGCACATTGCTGCCAATAAACAAGTTGTGGTGTGAAATACGGGATGGTGTGAGAATAATAATAACTCGGAGCAGAAGAAAGGCTATAAAAAGAGGGAAGTTGTTGTGGGAGAAATGGCTCAAAAAAAACCCCAAAGTGTTCTTCTTTTTGCATGAACTTTTTTTCAGGTAGATGAATGGTAGCTATGTATTTGAGCAAGTAAGTATTGATGTCTCAAGGAGAGAGCACTTTGTGGAGGTAACAGAGATCATAATCATAAGTAGCCACACTCTGATACATCATACAGCAAAATATATTATACATAAAAAAATAAAGTATTACAGTTCTTGAGTATAACCCACCAGTATGACTTTTAGGTGGAAGATATATTTTTAAGCAGAAAGACATATGACTCGTGTTTAAGGGCAAAGAATGGTGCTGAAATCCACAGCTTGTGGAAGTTATACCTGTGAATATTGTTAAATACCAGTATCATACATTTTGGTTCCACTTACCTGGTACAGCTTCAATTTTCTTGTTGATGTTCATTCAGTGCACTGACTTTTACTGCTTTCTGTTAGGTTAAAATGTAATCTAACATTATGTGTTTTCTCCTTGTGAATGTTCTCAAAGGTCATGATAAACCATATCCTAAATCCTTTAATCCTAAATGACATCTGTCTGTTTATGCCAGAAATAATACTCAGAAAGAATAAAAGACTACTAGCTTTGTCTATGAAACCTATTCAATATGGATTTTGAGTACCATAGGATTAGGGTGTTTTCAAATTTAGTTTCAAGCAAGTAATCTATTGAAAAATCAAAATCTTATGACTCCAGAGAAAAGTGTTCCAATATTTTAACTGCTTTTTTTATTGCAGTAGCATAAAACTTGGATATATCTATATTAACTCAGCTTACAGAAATCTCATGAGATCATCTGCTCCAATCCACAAGGAAAAACAGGGTTGGCTGGTTAATATTAGGTCAGGACCCAAGGCACCTCTATTATAGTCAAAGCAACAATCCTGTTACAAGGCATGTAGGTAATAACCTCTTAAAAATAGCTGTAGTGGTTACAGTTCCATATAAATTCTGTTGTGTTGTCACTTTGAAATGGAAAATTGTTCTATAAGAGCATTTTAAACCCCTGTTATTCCCTTTCTCTTTTTATGAATGGATGGTGAAAGCAAAAGAAAAGAAGATAGAAAATGAAGAAAATTTAAGATTTGAGAAAAGGACTGATTTGAATGCCTAAATCTTCTTGGGAGTCAATGAAAGTATCAATGAGGAAAAATTGTCTTTTGTGGGACAATTATTTGAGGTAGCTGAGGTGTTCAGAGGAAGGCCAACAGACAAACTCCTGCCACTGCAGCTCAAACTTGCTCAAAAGAAACCCTGTACCCCATGTATATGAAATTAGAAGGAACAAGTGCCAATCCCCTCTCACATCAGAATTCTTCCATGCTATTAGTGAAGGTAGATCAGTGATTATATTTCATGCCTGTAAGTTTAGGAATGCTGCAATCCTAATGACTGGTACACAGTTACAACAGAAACAGAATCTGTATTTGTTGCTCAAATGTGGCACAGATTTCTGTAACACAAAAAACAGTAACTTCTACTTCTGTGCCCAAGAGAACACACAAAATGACAGAAAGAGTTGGATGGAAAAGTCAATTGTAAGAATGATGATTTTTCCTGTAAGCATCACATGTTCCGGGCACTCCATTAAGCCATTAGCTGGGAAATGTGGAATAACTGTAATTACTCTTGCTAAAGGCTTCGATTCTCTTTGCAGGCTTTGGTGCTATGTGCTTCTCTGCACTGATGATTTGGTTTACCATGTTTGGGGGGAAAATGCAGGCAGGAATTTCACATCAGGATTAATAATATTTATTTTCATATCTACCTAAATAAACAAAAATGTAAAATGCTCCAAGGAAAGTTTCAGTTTCTAAAAGACAATAAACTAATAAAAATAGGCAATGATTCTTTAAAATGTATATCTATAATATAAACACTCTTAAATAAAACATATTTTTTCATAGTATATTATATATAAATATATTACATATCCACATAGATTATAACAATATTTTTAATGTGTCTGTATACTTATATATAATACATAGACTTTTTATATATAATATATACATAATTATAAAACATCTAAAATATATACACAAATCTATAACTCACAGAGAAAAATCCTATGTTTTTAACCCCTTTCTATAGTATTTCAGAAACTGAACTGAGGATGTACCATATGAGACAGATACTTGATCTAGTTCTGACTAATTGTGGCAAAGTTTCTCAGTAAAACTACTTTATGTACTGGAAGTAGGAATGTCTTGTTTATTTATTCACCTTAAATAGTGAAGTGACTGCAATGCCTCAGAAACCAGGATTTTCTGGAGCCTCTCTGGGCACCCTCTATACTTCCAGTTTATTCTCCAGGATGTTCCAAACTACCAGAGGGAAATTGTTATCCAGCCATTGACTTCCTTGTGCAGTGGCCAAGGAGGGATCACAGTCCCTGCTGCAAAACAGTGCATTGAGAATAATTTGTTTAGAAAGTCACCAAAAGTGGGAAAAAAATAATGGGAAACTTTTCAAACTGTTCAAGTTACTTATTTGAACTGATACTGCCTGATAATGAGGTAGACTTATGCATCAGGATATGCTTGAACTCCTTATTTTTCCAATTGGGTTCTCCTCCACTTTTCCAGCACCATGGAGGGACCATAAAAACACTAAATTAAGAGAATGATTCTTTTACATGGGAAATTTTCAATTCAAGAAATTGTCTATTGTGATTTATGAATCAGGAGAGGGGAAGAAGAGAGGGAAGGGAAAGAAATTACAGACTGACTGTAATTATTGCATTTTCAGTCAATGCACAAGCCTCAATACTGAGAGCACCCCCTATTAGAAGTATTCACTAAAAAAATGTAACTGTGATAGCTTTGGAAAGTGTCTTTAAATTAATATTTCCTGCAGATAAAAATCTGTGCATATCTGAGCACTGAAGACATTTTAAGGTGAACTGGGAAGTGAAAAAAAAATTAATTCAGTGGTCAAATGAATACTGAGTATAAAATATATCCAAGCAGAAATCTCTGAACATTTTGATAGAAGACAGACCAGGTACCAGTTTGCTAAAATTTATCCTAGATGTGCAAGTTTCAAGCAGTAAATAAAGGCTTGTTCTTCTACCACCCAAGGATTTTCTCAGCCAGGTATTGTTGTCATCTGGAGCAAGACTGATTGCCCCATGATTTCTACAAGATTTTTATCACCCTGTGCATGTGTGTGTTTGGAATTTGGAATAAATTTTGCACTTCTCTCCACAACTGAAAGTTCTGCTAGAAAAGAATAACTGGAATTATGACACTTGCAAACATATTTGAGGAATTCTGAGGAAAAGAAGCAGACCTCTTATGTGCCATTGAAAGCAACAGAATTAGCTACTCCCTCAGAGCAGAAATAACTTCAAAGTCAAATAAAATCAAGTCCTAAAGCCACATGTCCAGTAGGTGTTTGACCAGTGTCCTCATGAGAATTCCCATCGTTTCAGGGCTGTTGGATGGAGTACCCTTTGAAGACAAAACATGAAAGGAAACTTGGATATTTAAGATTGATCTATTGCCTTAGGAAGAAGAAATGGGGTATGGATACCTCTCCTATGTCGTCTTTCCCTACTCAAACAGAAACTTGATAATTTGCTTTGGCACAATGTGGAGCTTCTGGAGTGGGTTGCATCAATCACAATTTTGAATTATTTGGCAATATCCATAAAATATTATAAATAATAGCTGAACAACTGGGCTTTGATTTATTGCCTGAAATCCAGACAAAGTGGTTCGTTCTCTGCTAAAATCCAGGCTGTTATTGCCTTATAAAATGGGGCTCCTATCTCTCCTCTGTAATTTATTGACTGCCTGAAAATGAATAATAGAACAGCACCAACCTGTGACTGCCATCTCTGGGCCCAGCTCTGCAGCCCCTGTTCTGGCAGAGCTGCCATTTGGGCCATGATTAAGTGCCACAGGAGAAGACTCCAGGACTGACAAAATGAGATTTATTTCTATATGACTGGTTTAAAATACATACGTTTGACAGTGCCAAGGCTATTATTTTCACTTCTAAAGGAGTATCATTGTTTGTGGAGGGTTTAAATCCTGGGCATTATGTTTATGATATGCACCCTCCCCTTTGCCACAGGAGTCAGCTGCAAGGAGATGGAGAGAGGAGAGAGGAGAGAGGAGAGAGGAGAGAGGAGAGAGGAGAGAGGAGAGAGGAGAGAGGAGAGAGGAGAGAGGAGAGAGGAGAGAGGAGAGAGGAGAGAGGAGAGAGCAAAGGCATTTCTAAGGTGTATCTCGGGCAGTCAACTTTTATTTTTTTCTGATCAGCTCAGAGAAATATTCTCCTCCCTTCAGAACCCCTGAAGAATGGAAAGGGGTAGCAGTGATTCCTTATCAAAATGAAAGGGTGGATGCTGTAGTCATCTGCTGGATCTGTCAGTCAGCTGTGACCATTTCTTCTGTTGGCTGGTCAAAAATGGAGCATGTTTCCTAAGATCACAGTGGAAATACCTTGGAGACCAATATTAGACTTTCAAATCACCTTGGTGTGAACCAGTACAAGAAAGAAAGGATGTGATTCAATAAGAACAAAACAACATATTGATTTTGGACTTTGCTCTGACCTTGCCTAAACCACCAAAGGGTGAAGTCTTTGGTTTCGTTTGATCATCAGGATCGTTTGAAGCAGATGAACACTGACTCCTCCAGGAATTGAATCAACCTTCCCACTTAAGTTACCTGTTGTAGGAAGGAGTAGCACTGGCCTGTAAGATGGGCAGGTATTTCCAGGATGACCACTGAGACAAGAAGCTTGTGAAGCAGATTTTGGGTTCTGTCTGCTCTTGAGCTGAGGGTGACAGACTGAATTTCCATTGTTTTGGAATTTAGGAGATATAAGTAGAGAAGTGAAACTCTGGGCAGCAGTTTGTCAGCAAAGGATCAGGGGATTAGAGTGTATCAAGGGTTTAAGAGGAATCAGTGTCAGGCTGTCACAAGGAAGGGAGGACATCAGAGCTGGTCCTTCCATTCTCCTTAGCATTGGAAAGCTGTCAGGTGAGCATCTGCACTCATTTCTGGCCACTGAAATCCAATAAAAATGTAAATCAACTGGAGAAGGGCCAGAAGGCAGCACTAGGAGTAGTCAGAGTTCTACAACACACAGCCTTTAAGGGAATGTTGAAAGAGATGGAATTGGTTTTCCTAAAAATCAGGAGACTCAAAAGAAAAGATGTGATAGCAAAACTTTAGTTAGACCTAAATGATATATCACAATTTTTGAGGATACTTAAGTACCAGGGAATGCTGTCTATAAGGTGGTTATATCTTGATCACTGGTGACTTTGATAAATTGGACATCTACATAAAAATTAGTTATGAGGTCATTTTGAGAGGTGGAACAGTTCAGTGATGCCTTTGGAGGATTATCTTCTCTGGGGAGCAAAGTTTTCTTTATGCTATGTTACCAGTTTTTTATTAATCCACTCAATTAAGGATGTGTTTATTACTAAAAGTTCATTTAAACCTTTAAACCCTTTTCCTTCAGCCTCTTCTCCTGTTTCTTTGCACACAGGAGAGTCTGCACTAGTGTTTAAATTACTTGTGTTTGTTTTTCAGATCACCTTCTAATAAAAATATCCTCAGAAGCCACAGTCCACAGGCTGAACAACATGGCTAGACTACAGGACATCCTGAACAGCCTTTTAGACCTGTCTAACTGCAAGGTCAGATTCACTAAAAAGACACAAGAGCCTCTTTCCATCAGTGGTGTCACACACATTCTTAATTTCACCACCTGCTAAAGGATTGCACTCAACAGGAGACTAAAGCCTCAGTAATTGGGTGGTGAATCAGGTTTCACATTTAATCTGTACATATAAAAAAGGTGAATGCAAAATTCCCTTCTCATGCCCAAAAAATGGCTATTTCTGGACTTTTATTGCATTTTTAATCCCTCTAAATATTTCATCTTTATAGATTGTATTATTTATATATTACGATCCTTGTCATCCCCTCAAGCTGTGCCAGGACACCACTTCTCCCTGTACAAAATAAATTGCTTATAAAATTTTTCTTCAGGGGAACTCAGACACAAATAGCAACGTTCACTCCTTCTAAGTCACAGCTAACAGGCTGATAAATTGTTGTTCTTAGCACCTCTATTGAATTTCTTGCCCTGAAGGATCCACATTCCTGTGCATGCTAAGGTGGCTTGTTATAAAACTGCTTTAGGAGAGAGCTGTCTCACTTAACTTTGGGCAACTAATTTTGATGTGCCTAAATTAGTTACCAAGGTTTCCCAAATACTCGGAGGAGAAAGACAAGCACTTCCAGCAGATGTTTTAGGCACAGCTGATCTAACTCATCCTCTGGAGATGCCTGACAGAAAGGCAACTAACTTTGACATCTTACTTTATTTCATGAAGTGTGCTGGGAATGCACCCAAAGCTTAAAGATTGTTCCTTCGTTTTGTCAGATGGTTAGGCATGTGGGAGTTAGTAGTTATATTAAGGTTTCACAGCTAGAAGCTCCCAGACTATTGATTTTAATGGAACAATGTGAATTTATCACCTAAGGAATCCAGCTCCATCAGCTTTCCTCTTCCACGTCTGACTCTTGCTAGATCTTGTGTATCAGCTCCTGTATCTACTCCATGGAGAATATTTTTTTTCCAAAGTCAGACCTCCACAAATCAGGAAATACCAAAAATAAAGCTAGAAAAGTATCCTTAATTCTGCTCTTTCATTCTTCCTGACCAATTTACTTCCATAATTAACAAATTTGGCAAGACATATTTGAGGCCAAAATGATAGAGATTCAAAAATCACAGGGAAAGGTAACAAGAGAGCAGAGAGACCCTATCAGTGCCCCCGTTCAGAGAAAGATGCAATGTTTTCATTCTTAATTAGAGAATCCATCCAGGAAAGGGGCTTTGTAAAAATCCCAAACATCGTAAAAAAAAAAAAAAACAAAAAAAACCACCAAAAAAAACTTAATCAGCCTTTATGCATTATTAGACAACCAAGAATTTAGGACCCAAATGAAGTAGAAGATAAGCTTCAACAGCTTTTCTGCTCTAGGCATAGCCTGTTTGTGCATGTTCTCCATGTTTGTCCATGTTCTCCATGTTTGTCCATGTCCAGGAATAACATTGATTCATCTTGGAGTGAGTCTGGCATTCTGCAGAGAGGTGCAGATCCAGATTTCAGCAGGCTTTGAGACATGAAAATTGCCTCTCTTTGAAAAATATTTTCCAGGAATTTGGATGTTGAAGCGTGCTAAATCATGGACAGATTAAAGCTGAATATCGTGTAGAAAGAGTGAGGACCAGATAGCGAGACCATATGATGAGAGACTTAAAAATATTTTCTTCTGTTGTCATTGCAGCATCATCTTGATTGTGAGTGTGCAAAACATACAAAAATGTAGGATAAAAATTACCAAGCTGGGTGGTTGGATGCTCCTATCTGGTGTGGCCTCTGAGATGCCACAGTTATGCTTCTTCATAAAGTCATTATAGTCACTCAGTGTTATCTATTAATTTCACCCATCTTCTGTAAAACTCCACCTCAGCAGGAGTCCAGCACAGCCTTTGCTTCTTGTGCTTCTTTGCTCATTACAGCATTTAGTGCAAAGTCCTGAGCAAATTCTTAAACCATGAGATTCACTAAGTATTGAAATAGATGCCTTTGGCATCTGAGCTTGAATAATTTCTAGGATGGCTTTTTTGGGCTGCTGACTTTTGAAAAGTTTTAAAGCATTTAGAAACTGTTAAAAGATTATTCTCCTTTTGTTGTTTTCTTCCAGCCACCTAGAAAATAAAAATTGCTGACTTTCAATCTTTCCAGTTAAAACATCTCTGTTCCCTGCACCCCAAATAACATATTTTCCTTTATATTGGAGAACTTTAGTATAATACTTATATAGAAAAATATTATGAGTAGCTGAGGTGGTCAGTGGCTCTTTTGCAGAGTCAATGGGTGCTGTTTGGAAGGCGAATGAGAGCTCTGAGATATCCCAAAGGCCAGGGAAAATGGCCATGGTAGATGGAAAGTTGAATGTGAACCAGCAGTGCCCTGGCACTCAGGAGGACCAACCCTGTCCTGGGGCCATCAGGCACAGCATCACCAGCTGGGCAAGAGCGGGGATTGTCCCGCTCTGCTCTGCACTGGGGTGGCCTCACTTTGAATATTGTGTGCTATTTTGGGTGCCTCAATGTAAGAAAGATACGAAACTCATAGAGAGCATCCAAAGGAGGTCACAAAGATGGTGAAAGGTCTGGAGGTGAAGCCACTTGAGGAATGGCTGAGGACACTCGGTCTGTTCTGCCTGGAGGAGACTGAGGGGAGACCTCATTGCAGTTACAGCTTCTTTGTGAGGGGAAGAGGAGGGGCAGGCACTGATGTCTTTGTGGTGACAGTGACAGAACCCGAGGGAATTGACTGAAGTTGTGTCCAGGAGGTTTAGGTTGGATATTTAGAAAAGGCTCTTCCCCCAGAAGGTGGCTGAGCACTGGAGGAGGGTCCCCAGGGAAGTGGTCACTGACACAGCTCAAGAAGTGTTTGAAATGCATTCAGGAACATGGCAGGATTCTCGGAATTGTCCTGTGCAAGGTCAGGAGATGGGACTTGCTGATCCTTTTGGAATCTCTCCAAACCTTTCTTCATAGGACACCCATTCCAGCTGGTGCAGTAATCCAGGCAAATTTAAACCCCTCAAACAGCCCATCCACCAAACACATCTCTCCAGTTTAATGACAAGGAAGTTCTGTTTGACTGTGGCAAAGACCTTATAGTAGCTGAGGTAGATTAAATCAGCTTCTCTTCCCTTCCCTTATCCTCCAGTCATTCCATTAAAGAAGGCAACCAGATTAGTCAGGCACAATTTTTCCTTTGTGAAGTCATTTTGGCTGTCTCTCATCACCTCCCTGTTGCCTTGAAAAAGTGATTATATAATTTTTACATATTTTCTCAACATTCATTTAGAGATGGGTGTGAAGTGTACATTTGTCATTACTTCATTATGGTATTTACATGAAAAAAAGTGTGTGGTAGTTCTTTCAGTTTGATTTGGTTTGGGCTTTCCTATTTTATGCAAGAAAAAGCTATTTATTTTGGGACAATGTGAGGTTTTTTTGGAAAACAACTGTTTCACCAGCAAAATTTTATTGATTTTTTTGTCTTTAATTAGCTTCCAACTGAAATGTGAACATTTAGTTGCTAGAAAGCAAACAACAGAGCTCTTAATTTTCAGCTTTTTAGTGGAAAACATTTCACAATTGCTCCTAGTGCTGTCATGATGCCTCTGCTCATAAAATTGCTTCTTTCTCTTAATTCCAAGGATTGCATTTGCAAATAAAACTGTGTGAGAACTGCTCAGCTGGATCAGGCAGCAGTCCTTCTTGCCCAGCATTCAGTTCTGAGAGCAGAATGTTATAGATATTGATGGAAACAGCATCAGAAACAAGGCAAGTGTAGATAAATGTCACCTTCCGTATGAATCAGAGATTTACACCTGCTCAAGAAGTTGATTGAATCTGAGTCACCAGACTCCACAACTCCTGAATCACCTTTTCTCTGTGAGTTGGTCCTAACCCCTTCTGAGTCTCTGTGTACATTTGCCTTACATAACAGCCTCTGATAATGAATTCCAGAACTGAATCATGCATTTAATGTAAAACTATGTAAATTATTCATTTTAAGTAAAACTGTGTGAAATACTTTCAGTTTTTTCAAGTCTGCTGCCTGATCACTTAGGAATTTATGCCAAAGTGAGGGAGAAACTTGCACAGAAAAGAAGGGGAGCTATGTCCAAGTACATGCAGAAATGCCTGATGATTTTTGCAGATTGCAAGATCTGCACTGGGATTTCCTATGAGTGTGTGTACAGTGCTGTGCGCAAAATATGTTTAAAATTAGGACTTTCTATCATGCTTTCTCACCCACTCTTTTGTCTTGGTGCCATCCCTCTGCAATCTCAGAATATTCCAGGAAATCTAGAAATGGTCTGTTGAGCTCCATAACCTCCTTTTTGTGAACACATGCATCTGCTCCAATAGACAAAGATTTCTGACCTTCAGCTGCTCTTTGCCCATCAACCTTCATTTTCCCACGACTCATATCAGAAGCCTTTGGACAACTGTCTCAGGTTCAGGAGGGGATTTTTTGGACTGTCCTGTACAGGGCAGGATTTGGACTCAATGATCCATGAGGGTCCCTTACAACACAGGATATTCTATGATTCTGTGATTCTATGATTTTATACGCCCCCAATGCATGGAGTTGGACTAGACAATCTTTAAATGTCGCTTCCTACTCAAACCATTCTGTAATTTGATGTTCTTCTTGCAATGCCATAATCTCATTCTGGCATATCAATGGGATTTTTCATCAGCATAATTCACACAGTTTGCCTGGGCAAACAAAGTTATATGGATCTGCTAAATCATGCACCTTTGACTCATCAGAGTGAGGGTGCTGCAGGTTTTCCATGCACAGAGAGGTGCTGGTCATGGCAAGATTTCACTGGATGAACTGACACCCTGGTGAATCTGGAAGGGTTGTAAATACCGGAAAGATCCTGAAGATTATTTGACACCCCTGAGGCTTCCCTGACTTTCCATAATGGACATGTGAATGTTGTTTGCAATGCCTTAATTTTCCAGGTAATTTTAGGCATGCATTATTGCTTAACTTTATAGTTCAATATTAATTATATTCTTATGTAACTGTGGAAATGCAAATATGAGATTCCTGACACTCTGTGGATTAGCCAGCCTGTCTACTGTATAAATAGAAGCATCTGGGGAACTGCTTTGTTTTATGATTTTTGGTAAATGGTTCATAAAAAATCAAAGTGGCAAAGGTTTCTCCTGGACTTCTGGATCCTGAAGGGATCCCTTGGTGTCTGCAAAGCATTCAGTTAATGAAGCAATTTCTCTCTGAGCAGGGACATTAACAATTCTATCTCTTTCATTAGGCTATTTTCACAAAGTGTTTAAGAATATAATGTTTGTGACTTCTGCTTCTTGTTAAATTTGTCTGAAATTGGTCCATATTGCAAATATAGCTGAAGTGGGTATAAACAACGTTATTTACAGATTACACTGGTCTGCACATGAAGGAGGGCAGATTCTAATTGGATATTAGGAAGAAATTCTTCCCTGTGGGGGTGGTGAGGCCCTGGCACAGGTTTCCCAGAGAAACTGTGGATGCTCCATCCCTGGAAGTGTCCAAGGCCAGGTTGGATGGGGCTTGGAGCAGCCTGGGATAGGGGAAGGTGTCCCTGCCCATGGCAGGGGGTTGGAACTAAATGATCTTTAAGGTTCTTTCCAACCCCAAACATTCTGTGATTCTTATTTTGAGACTCAGCTCCTGATCCATGTCAGAGCACTATAAATTAAGAGTCTGAGTGGTCTATCTGCTCTAAATTCAATAAAATTTAGTGGGGATAAGCACAGTGCATACCTTTGCTCACACCATGCACTGTGCTGCTATATCAGTAACAGCACTAAAAACTATTCCTCTTCCCCCCTGCAATCCATACCCCAAAACTGGATAGTTTTAAGTGGAAAGGATGACTTGGCAACCTTACACGCACAGGACAAAAAAGATGAAAAGGAGGAGAAAAACCAGCCACGAGTAAAATTGGAAAGACAGTTTTTCAGCAGAAAGTGCAATTTAATCTAAACACTTCAAAGAAATGTGCCCTATTTCTGTGGCATTTTTAACATGAAAATGATAAAATGAACCATCATCACTTCATCTTATAGTTCTGACAAAGTCAAAATGTTTTCCTTTCAGTAAAGAAAACACTCCTTTAAATTTCCTTCTAAATTAATATCTTAACATTACCATTGTATGGAGTCCTTACTACTGTGAAGAAATTGTTGAATAAAATATACTTCACACTAATGAAATATAACTAATAATACTAGACAACATTTTTTTCTCATGTGGAAAAATCTACAGGGCCTTTTAAATTTTTTAGAAATTAAGCTTTCCCATGTTGAAGTTATGGCAAAAAAATGCTTGATCTGCTGGTTGTGCTAAGCAGGTATGAACCAACATGCTGCTGGAGGATGCCTCTCCTACCAGGTGAACAGGATGAGGGGAAATGGCCTCAATTTGCACCAGGGGAGGTTTGGACTGGATTTCAGAACACACTTCAAGGATTGGAACAGGCTGTCTAGAGAAGTGGTGGAGTCACCATCACTGAAGGTGTTCAAAAAAATGTGTGGATACAGCATTTGGTGCTGTGCTGACTTGCACTTGGTCTCAAAGGTCTTTTCCAGCATTAGTGATTCTAGGATTCCATGCCAAAGGTGCTTTTCCTCCCATGGGAGGAGCAGAAGGCTCAGTCAGCAGCACTGCAAGGTTAATGCCACATGTGCTGCTCTCCTCTGCTTCTCACAGAAAGTGAGAGAGCAAGGACATTTCCACTCGGACTTTTAAAAGTCCTCCCAGACTCTTCTCCAGCCTTCTCCTGCCCAGATAGAAAATGCAATCAAAATATGAGCCCTACTAAAATATTCCCGGTAGATAAAGAAGGAAAATTTAGCAGCAAGGACAAGTTTTGCTGGTTGGGTTTGAACAGCAAAACCATGTCTTTAAAAATAAAGTAATGCAGTCTCAAGCTGTTATTCTGAACAGGATTGGAGCCTTATGTGGATATGGATACCCTCAATTATAAATAAAGGCACTGGGTTTTCAACACAGATCAGATTTTGTAGTCATACAACTGATTGCTCTCAGATAAGAGGGATGTTCTGATAACCATGGCTCTCATTGTAGTTTCAATTTGTCACTTATTATTTTTAGAGAAAATTCGAAGGAAACAATTGCAATAAATGTGATGAAAAGACCATTGAGTTATAGCAGTGAAACCAGTCTCTGAGTAGGTTGGGCATTTAACTCCTGCTGCAAGTCATAACTGCCAAGGGTAAGCTGGGTGACAATTTGGGAATAATTGCTGGGAATTATGATTTTTTTAAGAGGCTTGACAGCACTGGCATGCAGAGTTCTGCTTTCACAGTATGCAGACCCTGCCTTGCAGTCTCAGAGCTGCCTGGCCAGATGCCAAAAGTAAGTGCTATCATAGAAGATGTTTTACATATTTCAACTTATGAAGGAGAAAATGAAGAGTTGACTGCCATAGATTAATCCCAGCCACAATTACCAGGCAGCCACTCGCTCACTTTCTCTCTCAGAGTTGGATCGGGAGAATCAGGAAAAGGTAAAGGGTTGAGATTAGAACAATTTAATGATTGGAATTATTATTATTCTTAATACTACTACTAATAATAATAACAACAATAATAGCACTGCTTCATGTCCCGACTCTTCCAAAGAACAGTCTGTGTGCTTGATGTGCACCCACAGGAACGTACAGTGCCCTCAAGTTCTAAAATTCCTAAGTTTGCATCCCCTTCCAAACTTGCTCTTCAGCATTATTTACTATTCTGGTTCTTGCTCTGGGTTTTATAAGTGTATGGAAATACCAGAAAAAGTCTTAAAAAAAAAAAGCATTCAAATGATGTAAGGGAGTATGGATTTTTTAACCTGCTCTCAGGGGAATAGATGAGAGACTCTGACACTCTCCATCATTTCTCTCTTCTTCCACAAAATAATCAGAAGGTTTTTCCCTTTAGCACTGCATTCATCTTAGATTAGGTATCCATCTTCCAGTTCATTGCAGAACTGTGCTATTGTGTGGAGGAAAAAGGGTTTTTTCAGTAATCAGTGGGAAGAAGGAAGACTCAAACACACAAAGACACAAACATGCAAAGCTCCAGGAGGGAGAATCAGTTCTTGCTGAAGACCATTTGCTCATCCATCTATGTTTGCCAGGTAATTTTGGCCTGGGAAGCAGTTCTGTTAGCAAACTGAAACTGCATTACTTGCTACTGTTCAAGGTGAATAATGTGGCCTTCTAAGGCCAGGGTCATTATCTCCCTGAGCCTGCTTGTGGCAAGGCAGAGGGAAGAAATATAGTGTCTATCTAAGAAGACCAATATTTTCAATTCAGATGTGGTTTATATGAAACAGAAGCCCAGTGTTTTATGGGGTATGCCATTATTTCCAGCATGCCTTTAATATTTGCTTGGGGCTGGCAGAAAAACTGATACTGTTGAGCCAAACCTTAGAATTGGAAAAGTTAATCACAGCAGCAGTTACATTTCTCCATATTAATCACAGGATATCCACCAAGGATAACAGGCAATAACAAAAACAAAGGAGCCCAATCTCAGCAGGCCAGAGCCAGGATGGTGGTGTGAGAGCTGAGCTCCCCGTGTCACCATCACTCAGCAGAGATATTCCAAGTGCCTGAATTCAATCCTAGCAGGATTCATCCACACTAAATTGAGATGCCTGCAGTGTAGGTGTCTATGCAGAACCAAGTTATCTGATATTCTGCTGTAGCTGGAGGACATTGTGTCCACAGAATGGAAGGAGCACAATTCCTCTTCACTTCCTACATTAGGAGGACTTGAATTACACATTAAGTCTATCGATTCTGTTGCATATAAACTCAACTAAGGCAGCTGAGCAAAAACATCAATGCAGGTGGAGATGCCCTGGAATATCCCTTCGGGGGTCTGTTTGGTGGTCCAAAAGAGCTTGGGTCTTTTAAAGGTCTGGTGTTTTATCAATCTGAGGTCTCAGGTACCTTAAAGGCATCATTACCAGATGCCCGTGTTTCCACAACTGATTTAAACTCCAGCTCTTTGGTGGCAATAAATGTAGATACGGGTGATTTCTTCAGATGTAGAAAGGTTTCAATAAATGGATTCTACCTTCTCCTTCATTGGAGGTATTGTCACATCTTTTTGCAGGACATGACTGAAGTTTTTGTATCTCCCACTTCCCATAGTGATGTTACTTTCCCTCCAATCTATCAAAGAAGAAAAAGTATGGAACTTAAATGTGCCACTTAATAAGAATGATGGATATTTTCCTATTATTTACTGTGGTGTGAAGTTGAAAAAACTACAATTCTTCCATGATTCTTTAATAAAATGCCTACTGCTTTCTCCCATTCCCTTTCCTCTGCAGGGAGCTAAAACTTGTCTGTCTTGAGGATCAAGACAGCCTGATTTACTCACCATCATCTTCTTCTTGTATCATTGCTGGAACAATCATTCAGTTGAATAGTAATTCAAATGTGGCCCCAAGTAGCTTTGGTCAATGAGATTTTGACTTTTCCAGTGGCTGTTTATAAAGAGGAACTGTTTCCCTCTTTGGTGGACTATAAAATAGTTGGAACGTCTGGAAGGGAAAAGATCCCAATAGCAGAATTATCATTCTCTCATGTGAATCAGGACAAAAGATATGGAAACAGTCAGAGGTTCCTCTGTTTTCAACTTTCCTTTTTCAGAAAGCACTGGAGAGAGTGAACAACATAGTGACGGTGTTGTTGAGGAAATCACGAAACAGATTCAGAAGAGAAAAATACTATAGCAGCACTACTAACTGGGGTACTGACAGCTACTAAATCCCTGACTATTGACCTTGACATTCCTTTATAATGGGACTACTATACAATTTATTTTTATGGGGGAAAAAAAAAGGAGAAAAATTTCTCAGACATTTCAAATGCTGCAGGTGTCATCTTCAGTTTTTAGGTACATCCAGGGATGGTGCAGCCATGGCTTCTCTGGGCAACCTGTGCCAGGATCTCACCACCCTCACAGAGAAGAATTTCTCTCTAATATCTGATTTAAACCTATTCTTTTTCAATTTGAAGCCATTCCCTGTGTCCTGTGACTGCAGTTCTTCATGAAACTCTTTGTGATCTACACCAGGGCCATCTCTCCCAGCCCTCTTCTGCTTTTAAGCCTGTCCTACTTCAAGGTTATCTTCTCTTATTTTGTCCTAATAACTAAAGACTTATAATTTAATTCATTCTTTGAGAAATTCAGGTAAATCTCTGACAGAGGTGACCTGCTAGGTTTTGAGTCTCCTCTCAAAATATTGGAGGAAGCAAAATATCTAAATCAAATCAGATCTATGCAAATCAGATCATCTTGATATAATTTATTTCTTATCAGAGTTTCATTAGGATCCATAATCCTATTCTTAGGAAAAGACTATTTAATTGAATACGTCAAAATTTCTATAGAAAGTGAAATAGAGGGTCTCATTTTGAGAAATCATAATTCTACGTGACATGACTTGTTTCCTGGCTGAAATGAGATATATTAGCACTAGAGCTGTTCGAGTTCAGCCCCTGAGACTGTCTCAAGTGCTGGAAAGGTGCTGATTGTCAATCCCAGTTCCCACCTGTCAGAAAAACTAAACCAACAAGGATCTGATATTGTGGACATGGTTTATTTTTCTTGAGATTTTGCTGCATGCTCAAATCTTGCATAATCCCTCTGAGGATTGCTGTGTTTGCAGTAAATCAGAGCCCATCTTAAAGCCATTCCTGCAGCTGTTTCAGTCCTGAATCCTCCTTCATATGTGATACCTGACATGTGAGTTTCATTCATATGATAATTTTGGTGTGTGGTTGGTAATGTCAGGAATGTTAACTACTTTACCCCACAATTATGTCTCCATAGAAAAGCCATTATTATTGCAGCAGAGTTGGCTTCAGCAATAAAACTGGTTAATTTTGGATTTTTGGGGCAGGCCAACTGTCTTCCTTGCCTCTCAACTGCCATTTCAATGCTCTGTTGAGGTGGAAAAGGGCTGAAAAAAGCCTGTGTGATTTTATCCCCCTTCCCCAGAGCGTGCCCTGCACACCAAAACTCACTTTGCATTCAGCTCCACCGTGTCACTCTGAAAGGACTGTGTCAGCAGCCTTAATTGCTTGGCTGGTGCCACGAGACTGATGGATTGTAGGCTCCTGCTTTTCTAGGGGAAGGATGAGAACAGATGGGATTTTGCTAATTTAAACTTCTGTACATGTTTAATGTCCTATTTATCTCTTCCAGTGAGCCTGAAATGGTAATAAATGAAGTAGATTTTTACTGAAATCTGTTAATGTCGTGAGAAGTGTTTGTGAAGAACAAAAAGCTCTATTAGCCTACATTGACCTGCAAATAAACAACAGGCTGTGAGGAGTGGTTACCCACTTCCTAATTTGCTTAATGGCCTTTTAATGAGTGGGCTTATGACTGTACAGTAAATACACTGGTCTAGCACCCTAGAGGCCTCTATTCAGGCTATTTCCTGGAACTCTGAGACACCTCCTGTTGTTTTTGTCCCTCTTTTTCACTCAGATAAGCCTATAACAATGCACTCAACTAACCCTTAAACTGTTTTCGGGGCTGGAATACAAATAAGAACACCAAGACATTCCTATTACAAGTCTCAGACCCTCAGTGACCCATTCAGTGCTACCAGATTGGTTTTCCCTATCTAAACCTTAAATCTAAATCTCTGTCTAATGAGTTTCTGTACCTAAGGTGGATTTCACTCTTCATAGAGAAATGCAGCCCATTTTTGCCATGTAGAGATTATGATTTACTAAATATCTTTGAAGGATTCAGAGCTGTGAAAACCATAATATAATGGAATCACTGTTGTCTGGAAGCAGAAGAAAAGGATGGAAGCAATTTGGATGTATTTAATTTTGTTAGCTGAATCAGTAACACAATTTTAGCACAGATACCTTCTAAGATGTTTGTTTATTCTGGATGAAATCCCTTGGGCATGGAAATCAAAGCAGAGTTATAATTCTGGCACTATTGGGTAAGGTATTCATGGGAAACCATCCTCCTCTTTGGTCTGTAAGAATATCTTCAAGAATCCTAAACTCAATTGCATCTAACAGGGGAAAATAACAGAAGAAAACAGCTTTACATCAGTTTTGCAAATCTGAAAATGTTTGGATGGATTCCAGATTGAATTTTAAGTGATAAGAATATTTTTAAACTTGGGCATGTTTATTAGCAAAGTGTAGCTTATCCTGTAGGTTTTAGGGTTTTAGAAAAGAATTACAGCTCATAGGGCCCTAACTTTATGCACTGTAGGCACACACAGAGACATAAAAATCACACCATTGGCCTCCTCTCCTGCAAGTCACACTTTTTTTCTGGATTAATTACTTTTTAACTGAAGTAAGAGCAGCACTATTTGAGCTCCTGAAACAACAAAGCCCTTTTTACTTACTTTGATTTAGTCATGCAAATTAGAAAATGTTGGCTCAAATAATTTATCTGAGACCGAACAGTCAAACAGTGACACATTCAGGAGTAGGTAAATCTTCTAAAAGCCCCAGCTTAGTCCATCCTCCTACACACAAATAAAAAGCATTAAAAAATAGCATTCAAATTACCTCAACAGGTAATTTATTCCTCCAGGCCTTACTGAGCACATTTGTTAATGATTTAGTTCCAGAACACTAAACCAAAAACACTTAGCAAGAGCAAAAAGTCTGCAAGTAAATTAAAGAATAGCAAGTTCCAGTTAGTCTCCTAATAGAGTCGATGATTAAATGGTTTCTATTTAAGCAGCAACAATACCAAACTCTTTTATGTAAAGTTGTATAGGCTGCTAGATTCAACAGAGGGAAAAAAGAGGGAAAAGGAAGAAAGGAAGTATTTTCTCAGCTTATATAAAGTGCATTTCAAACGTCTATGTACAAAAGTTTTTATTTAAAGGATGGTGATGCCCTGGTACAGATTGTCCAGAAAAGTTTGGATGCCTATAGATGTGCACAGAAATAAGGGTTTCAACATTTCCTTCAGCGGTTTGTTGTCTCATCCGAAGCTCATCATTCATTCTTGTTTCTATTTGCCTTCAAATCACAAATTTTGGACTTTGTGAGATCAAGCACAGTGCATTGAGTGAAAAGTGGCCAAGAGGATTGATTCAAAGGCCACATTATTACAGCCAGAAAAGATTTCCTAGGATGAAGCCATTCAGCAGCAAAGCTAACCAGTGCAATTAGAGCCAAAGAAGTGAAGAAAAGTCCATTTATGTTTGTATCAGTTCAATGACTCTGACTGCTGAAAGTGGAGAGAACTTTGGAGATAAATGAGATAATCCTGTCATCTGAGAAATGTCTTCACAGGCACAGGAACAGGGTGACTAATCTTAATATAACAAGAGTTGACATAGTAAAAAAATATGTGTAATATTGCCATTAACTGTAAATGTCCACCAGAATATATTTTTCATAGTTAAATGGAAATATATTGCTATTAACTAAAAGAAAAGATAAAATTTGGAGTTGGAATTCACTCCATATAACTTTAACCCATATAACTTTATTTGCACTAATTATTTTCACATTCAGACAGAATACCTGAAGAGTTGGATTGTTTGGATGATTGATAGCATGTCATGAGACAGACAAATCACTCTATTTTAGATAGTAACTGTAAAATATTGGAATAATCCTTTACTCTGTAGTGAATAATGAAGAACAAAAACAAATTAAAAGGAATTTTATGACCTAACTTTACCATAGCTTGTTTCATTAGCTGGCAGGAAAGGCTTTGCAGCAAATAGGTTCATTTTTTAATATGAAATTAGAGAACACAAAGAAATATGTAAGTAACTGGAAGTGACAGAAGAATAGATTAGATCTCAATCCCCAGATTTCAAATAGTTCTTAGAGTGGTGAACAAGTTTTCCTGATGTCTAAACTTCAGACATCAGATTGAATAATGAAGTTATTTTGTTGAGGGGGAAGTTTTTGCCACATTAATGGTGTACTCTAAGAACCTCTGTGTACATATATGGATATTTGTAGTTTTGTTCATCAACTGGGGTAACCTATTTTCTGGAATTGCATCTGTCTGTGCAAGTTTTGCAGGCCCTTTTTGGAGTAATTAAGCATTGACTGCTGAATAAGAGTGAGGTTTGATGTTGTAAAGTGTCTCTGCTTCCCTGTACTCCCGATTTCCTGATTACACATTGGGATGCAGATTTGTTTCAACCACCAGCCTGAGTTCACTCTCTCTACTTGTTGGAAATTATATAAAGTTTAATTTTTTTATGTAACCAAAGTCAGTTTTGTGCTCCTTTGCTCAGGGGGAAGGGAATTGAAGTTCCTTTTCAGGGGACAGTTCCACCAGGCGAGGTCTGATGAGCTGAACATCTCAGCAGACTGGAAGTAGCACAGAAAATACACAAAAGATAACTACCATTAATGACCATTAATGACCATTAATGAACATCAGCTCCAACCATCTGCCCTGCCATGGTCAGAGACACCTGGTCTGGGTAAAGAGAGATAGGAGACTGGAGAATGAGAACCTAATTAACATGGGAGGCAAAGAAATCCACATCCAATAGGAACCAAATACTAAGAACTGAGCTACTTGGGACCAATGAACATCAAACCAATCAATTTCTCAGTGTTTTGACTGTACAAAATATGTGAAAAATCTACTAAAATTCATGTGTGATGGAAGGATTTTCTCTGCACAACCCAGGCAATGTGTGGATTAAATTACTTCTGTTGCACATCCTGGCCAGAACAACATCCTGGCCAAAATAAAGTAATGCCTTGATTCTCTAACACTAAAAATGTTGTTGTAACGTTTTTGGTTTTTCCTCCAGTTTCAGAGACATTTCAGTCTCTTTGTGCCTCTGAAGAGACATAATGTGTCTGCTGAGTAATTCATCCCACTTATGTTAGACATCCATCTCAGACTGGGATGAATCACCCTCTGGAATTACCAATCCCTCCTGTGTGATGGCTGAGGAACTTTAAACAGCTTGTTGGGATTGTTGTCTACCTAAAGGGGAACTTTTATGGGCTGCAGCCATATGTGTGTTATCCTACTATTGCCTGCAATCCTTCCAGGCTCAAAGGGACTACAGCAGATGGAAAGATCTGTATTTACCTCCCTCCTCTCTTATCCTCTCCTTAGAAATAAACTCACCATGGACATGTCTGATAGCACCTGACAGCTCACCAGGAAGGGAACCAGCAGATCCTGTTTGAATGTTTTCCCAAAGAGGTTAAAAACTAACAGATATCCTCAGCAAATAAGGATTTACCAGGCCTTATAGTTGATCTCAAATAACTTTCTCCTTCTGTGTTCTTAGAAAAAAAATGGAAATTCTGGGGGAAAATGTAAAAAAATAGCCTCACAATAATTTCCTTTTTGCAATAGTAATCAAACCTCCCATTTATGCCCCACCAAAGCATCTGAGCCTGTTGTGGCCAAAGTGGACAAAAATTTAGTATCACTTCCACAGTTAGGATTTCACCTGTGTGCTGAGACTATCAACAGGAGGATAATTATGTGCCAATTTACAGTTGCAGCTTTCATGATGTGAATATTTCTCCTGCAGTTCCTAGTTTTGTTTCAGTGAAGAAGTTGATGTGTGATAAATATTTTGAGTCTGTTTAGGTCTAGGCTGGGCTTGAATCAGATGCCTCTGATGAAATTTTCTACTTCTCAACTAAAGTTCAGTAAATGTTGCCCACAGCATCAATATGATTGCAATAAATGACTCAAGTAAATGTCCTTGAGCACTACCAAGAAAAAAAGCAGCTGTTCCTAAAATAATCTAAAAATATTTCAGTGACTCTTAATCAAGCTCCAAAGGAACAAGCTCTTAATTTAAATTGTAACTCATTGCAGAAAATGACTAACTGGTCACCCATCAGTCAGAGTTAGGAGATATTCCACTTCACACTAAGTTTATTAGTCTGTCCTCCACCTCCTCTGGTTTTAGGTGTTTAAGCCTAAAATAATTTGTCAGACTTTTGTTTAATCGAGATAATTTGAGATTGACTAAATACTTTTACAGACTGGCACCATTTTGTCCTTTAGAGATAATGACAATGACACTCTTATCTCCATCCTAAATATGCTTCTATTTCACCTTAATATGAACCTCAATTAAGAAATAAGTATGATTAAAACAGTTATAATGAAATATTCTCAGTCTACATCTATCCCAAAGATTTAAGTATGAAAGAGCATTAATTTAAGACTATAAATTATTTATACATTTGACATGGTTTCCTATTAATCAGAATGAGAACTAGAGCAATTTGCAAAATTCCTGTGGCAACTATTAAATATTTTCTTCTAAGTAAGTAAATGAAAGAGATTTACTAATTCTAGTAGAAACTTCACTGGTATTGAGAGATGCTAAACACAGGGGGATATATTAAGTTGGCACAAAATGCTAAATACTCCTCAGATCTCTGCTAAATTCATTTAATCCCTTTTTGCGTGTTTTAAAGCCCATCAGATTTTATAAATATTGATATAAAGTAGTGAAAGGCAACTATTTACAAATAAAGGACAAAAAATCACAGAGAACTATTGTTTAACATGACATTGGTGTCTCACTGGAGTTAAAAATTTGTGATGTTCTACTTTTCACTTTGACCCTAAACCTGTCTCTAGAGGTTGGTTTAACTGAATATTCTGGGGTGGGAGACTGCTTATTTTAGAAATATCTGGGATTTGAATAGCTTTTTTCTGTCATAACAATCTCTATGAATTTATGGACACCTGAATGAAATTCATTTAGACAAGAAGATTAAAACAATGTCTCTGAGCTGAGAAATATCATTGATACAATGGTTTAAAAGAAAATTTCCCAGCTTTTTGGACCATCATCATCAATGATCAAATTTCCTACTGGATCAAGATGAACTTTTGACATAAAATGTTCAATTAATGAACTTGCTAATATTTCTACTCTGTCATATCATAGTATCATGAAAACAGAGAATCTCAGAATCATTGTACAGTTTGTGTTGGAAGGCTCCTTAAAGATGATCTAACTCCAACCCCCGTCCATGGGCAGAGATATCTTCCACTAGACCAGTTTGCTCAAAGCCTCATCCAGCCTGGCCTTGAACCCTTCCAGAGATAGGGAATCCAGAATTTCTCTGGGCAATCTATTCTTGTGCTTCATCACCCTCACAGCAAATATTTTCTCCTTATAAATCGATAAGTATTTACTATCCAGTAAAGCCTGTGCAGAACACACATCAGGGCCTCCCTCAGCTACAATGAGTGTGAATCCTGGAGCTTCATCCATTCTCTGTCTTGTCTGTGCCTTTGATGTGCCCTGGGGAAGCCAACTTTGTCCCTGTGGTTTAGAAATGCACCCTCTGTTGCTGGTCTTACTTTGCTGACTGCCCTTAGCTCTCTCCTTGAGTTCTTGTTTTGCCAGGAAGAAAAGTTCATCCTCTCCCATTATTAGATGTTCAGCTGTTCTTCAAAGAGACAGATAAAATCTTTATGAAAGCCACATTTTGGGACACGTTCACTTCAGCAACTTTGCAAAATAGCCTGAAAATGCATGGAAAAAAAACGAATCTGGGTTCTACACAACATTATGGTTCTACACAACATTATAGTTCTACTCAACAATTCCCTCAGATTTTAACTGAGTTCATTCAGTTCCAAATTCTTATGGAAACATGGTGGAGTTTTCAGTCCTCCTGAAAACTGATTCAAAATTAAACTCTATGTTAATTTGGGCCAATTGGTGACTTCAATACAGATCACAGAATCACAGAAGTTTTAGGATTGGAAGGGACATCTGGAGATCCTTAAGTCTAACCCCTCTGCCAAGGGAGGAGATGGAGATGAAAAGTTAATTCCTGCAAAGAGAGTGAATTTATTCCTGTACAAACAAATGGAATAAAAGAAACATTAACTTGCATCTTGGCTAGAGGAAAGTGGGGATGTCACTTCCAGCTGTCTCATTACCTTTCCCTCTATCCCAGTGGGTAAATAGCTGAGTTAATAAAGAGTCTGAACTTTCTCCAGCTGTAGCAGGAATAACAGGAATATAATAGGAGTTCCACATAATCCAAAAGCAGAGGAGGTTTTCCTGGAATTCTTGCTGGTATCTGAAGTCACTTAGAAATGACTGAGCTGCACTGCAGGAAGGGAGGAAGGATGGCTGAGCTAAGGGCTGTTTTCCATTGGCCATACCATGGTCTGATTCCCTCCTTACCAGACAGACCACGACCTTCACATTGCTTGGTGGGAATGACTATGCACTGCTTCAGGGAAATGCTAACCGTAGGGAAACCAGAAAACAAACAAAAAAATCCCAAACAAAAGTCTGGTTCCCCTTTGCTTATAGTCTCCCAGACTTATTTATCTCTATCTAGCAAGAAATGGACCAAGTGTAAAATTCAGTATTACTTCATGGTTCCCTTATTTTTTTTAATCAGCTACACATCCTTGTGGTGCCAAAGCATCATCCCAACTTATGCATTATTTACTAGTTAATATCTCAAAACAGATGTCTCTAAATAAAATAATTTTCTTCCTCTTGCTTGTCATGCCTGAGGGCCAAATCAAAGGAACAGAACACCTCCCTGATAATGTGCAATGCACTCAAATAATGACATCAGGGTCATCGAGCCTCTCTCAGAGATGGGTCTTGGGACATTGTGAAGTTTGTAGCAACTTGTGTCTCTCTAAGTCAGGGTCAGTGTTTCTCTGTTCAGGGCTCTCTCATGTCTCTGCCTTTCAAACAGCCGTTTCAGCCCTGCACACCACTGACTTCAAGGATCATCTTTTCTTGCAGATCTCTGTGCAGATCAAGCGTCAAGGGATGGTCTTGCTGGGTCAGAAATCAATATTCCCTGGAAGCAGGCAAGTATCCACATGAGCAGGCAAAACTCTGCAATTATCCAAGTGGAACGTACATTTAACCAAAGTATTTAACCATTTATTGGGCATGCTTTGCCTTATCTCTGTGTTTTTCAAGCTGGTACTCAGGAGTTCAAACAATATTAGGAGAGGGTCTTTATGTTTTTTATTTTCCTCTGTGGTACCAAGGTTTAACTTGAGACCACAGCCAAGCACCAGCAGCTGCTCATTCCCTCCCTCAATCCCATTAGGGTGGGATGGGGAAGGAGAATCTGAAAAAGGTAAAACTTGTGGGCTGAGAAAAGAACAATTTAATAATTGGAGTAAAATAAAATGATGATGATGATGATAATGATGATGAAACGAGATATTTAAGAAAGAGATAAAAAATAAAACCATGAAAAAATAAAACAATAAAAAAACCAGATGATGGACAGTACAATTACTCACCATCTCAATCAGCAATTAACCCCTTTATGCCAACTCCCACACAGTTTATATTCTGGGAATGGTGTTGTATGGTTTGGAACATCCCTTTGGCCAGCTCAGGTCAGCTGTCCTGGACCTTCTTCCCAGCTGCCCATGCAGAACACAGGAAACTGAACAGTCCTTGATTGAAGGTAAACATAACAACAATTAAATTATCAGTGTGTTACCAACATTTTTCTCATCCAACACAAATGATGTGTCTCTAAGTCTCTATCAAACACAGGGGCTGCAGGGAAACAAGTCCTCAGCTGACAGGGGCTGATCGTCTGGAGGTTTTGATGTTCAGGATCAATGTCATGAATGGGGTTGGCATTTCCCTGGACTCAAAACACATTTGAGCAGTGCCTTCATTGTGATGATTGAAGGATAAAGGACAGATCAGTGAATCCTGGCAATCAGACTTTGTCCACAGGTGGAGGCTTTTCTCTCAACTTTCATGAACTCTAAGAAGCACATCTGTAAGGCAGGACTCAGTAGCTGCCCATGAAATCTGGACTTTCTGTCGAGATATGAATTGAAATTCATAATTTTAGGGAATATCTGAAAGGAGCCAAAAAGAATTTAAAACTTGTCTTTGTTAACTTGATTGTAGGTATTGATTTTTCATGGATTTATTCAAAACTGAAAGTTAATCTGGAGGATACAAAACCCAGAAGGCTTGATTTTCTTAATTTTTTTGGCATTTATCTATTTTTATTTTTTTTGTCATCACTTGCCTTATATTCCCATAGTCTTCAGAGTCCCACAGAGAAAGTGGGAGTTTTGATAGTGTTAAGTGAGTAAATAGAAATAGGGTAAATTAGTGTAGTAGGAGAAAGGTTAAGTTTCTTCAGCAAAGGATCAACCTCCCAAACTCTGATTTTATTTAAATGAAGCTTGAGATCAGATATCTTATAAGACATTTTCACTTACATAAAAGAATTTAATCTATGCAAGACTTGGTAACTATACACAGTAAAGAGGACTCCCAGCCTGAAAAGGTTGATATTTGTGGAAAAGAAGGTCATGAGTGGAACAAATCGATTAATCCTGTCCCTGTGTTTTAGGATGAGACCTAAGGGAGTAGGCACAAGTAGGCCATGGCCAATCACATGGCCTTTGCAGGAGAAAGAGGATGAATTGAGTGCCTGTGGGGAGCACAGAAAAGAATTGCACTGATTTGGGTGGTGGTAGGAGGGCAGTGTTTATAATCTGGGTGCTAAAATGGGGAAAAGACAAGAAACTACTGAATAAAGGAGGATTTGGCCACAATAACCCCCTGCAGTGTTACAGTCTGGGGACGGTGTGGCTGGACAGTGGCCAGGCAGGAAGGGACCTGGGGACACTGATGGACAGCAGCTGGACATGAGCCAGCAGTGTGCCCTGCTGGCCAAAAAGGCCAATGTCCCCTGGCCTGGATCAGGACTGGTGTGGCCAGCAGGAGCAGGGAGGTCATTCTTGCCCTGGACTCAGCCCTGGTGAGGCCACACCTCGAGTGCTGTGTCCAGCTCTGTCCCGTCAGTTTAGGGAGGACCTGGAGACGCTCGAGCGCGTCCAGAAGAGGCACCGAGGCCGGGGAGGGGAACACAAACCCTGTGAGGAATGGCTGAGGGAGCTGGGGGTGTTCAGCCTGGAGAAAAGGAGACTCAGGGGTGACCTTGTCACTCTCTACAGCTCCCTGAAGGTGGCTGTGCTCAGGTGGGGTTGGTCTCTTTCTCCAGGCAGCACTGACAGAACCAGAGGACACAGTCTTAAACTGCATCAAGGGAAATATAGACTGGATATTAGGAAAAAGCTTTTTTACAGAAAGGGTGATAAAGTTCTGGAATGGTCTGCCTGAGGAGGTGGTGGAATCACCATCCCTGTGTGTTTTTAAAAAAAGACTGGATGGGGCACATGGTACCATGATTTAGTTGAGGTGTTTGGGCATGGGTTGGACTCTTGAAGGTCTCTTCCAACCCAGTGATTCTGTGATTCTTTGATTCTGTGAAAATAAGATGGAGAGAGTGGAGATAGCTTAGACAAATATATGCTTTACAATCTACTGCTTTGGGTACAGTGGACAGCCTGGAGTGATGTGCCAATAATCACAGAGTGGAGAGAAAGCAAGGTTAGGACTAATCCCCTGCTGAGTCCAAGGCCAGAGCTGTATCCACAGTCGTGTGCTCCCAGCCACGCTCTGCATCCCACCATTTGCATAACTTCCCTGGAGATTTGCTTGCCTCTGCAACACCTGGCAAAGCACACAGTCTAAACTTTATGGAAATTCACACAAGAAGCAAAACTCAGCCATTTCAGAGCTAAATAGCTTGCTGGAAAGGGTGGGAAAATGTTAAAAAATGAAAAGAACAATAATTAGGGTACCTAGTCACTAATATCAATTATATAATTATAAAGGAGACAAGACAAAATCTAATTAAATATTCACAAATTTCTCATCCTTACCCTTGCCAGCCTCTAATATATGTGTACCTCTAGCAATCACCTGGCAGTTATCCACAGCATTCACAGAATTAAGCAAATTACAAATGGATCCAGGGTGGGCAGAGCATGCCAGTCTTGGCTCTCCAGTGAGCCACAAAATGCTCTGCAGCATTTGGCTTCTCTCAGCAGGTCCATTAGTCAGGGTGGATGAAGCTCATCAGCTGGAGGGAATGCACACCAGGAAGCATGCTTGGAAGAGTGGAGATATTTGACTTTCATGAGAGATGAGGAGAAACAGAACTCTGGCTTCTCTGCTTTGGCCTCTCTTCCCTCCAGTGGCATCTATGCAAATGAAATCTGGTCTTCAGTCTCGTCCAGAGTGAAGTCATCTCCCCAGGCTTCTGTCTTTGTCTCTGTTGTGCATGTCCAGAGCAGGCAAAGACACCTGGAAGGGACCTGAAGCAGAGTAAGGCAATTACATACCTAGCATCTTGTAAAAGAACTGCTGGAACTTCAGAGCATTTTGCTGTTGTCAATGTTCACTCACCAATCAGGGGCAGAAATGGTCATAGGTATTGGGGAAATAAGCCCCATAACTTAATAGAGCTAAGATGCAAATGTCTAGGTTTCAAGTCCTGTATTTCAATATCCAGTCTCTCCTGAGTCAGTTCAGCCTGATCTGCCCCTGGAAGCCACATCTGGTTTGTTCCTGAGTCGCTGGTTAAAGATGCCTGTGGGAAACGTGCCTGTCAGATGTTTCTGGTCTCTTTTGAGAGTTGTGTTGCTCTTTCTCAGCCTTGCTAGAGGACTCTTCCTCTCGACCTTCCTCTTTTCATAAAGCCCAACACCACCAGAGAGAGAGAAAATTGGTCAATTGCTTTCTCTAGCCCAACTAAATGAACTGATACTATTTCTGACAATACATCCCACCTTAGCACTCAGTCTTGGATGTCCATACTTCAGACACAGGAGAAGTCTCCAGTTACTTTGGCATTGCACACTGATGTGTTTATTTACCCTTTATGAACACTTGTCCTTACCAGAATGATTTAGAAATGGTCTGTGGCATGTACTGATCTTTAATGGCATTGGTTATTATTAAAATTCACTGTTAATCACAGTGGGAGACAAAAAAAGGAAAGGTGTTTGTAGGCTTATGCCATGTGGAAAATATGGGATAATGTATTGAGAAGTTCAGAGACACAGAGAGAACATATTCAGCAGCTGCTGGATGTTTTTTCTACAACATTCTTCCCCAATAACTACATTGCCATTTCATCATCAACTAAAATCAACCAGATTTTAATGTGAGATATTGTAATCCCTGAAGTTTCCTAGATCTGTTTGCCAGGATGCTCTGAATTGTTTAGAGAGCAAAAGTGTCTCACTGGGGATAGATAATTTAGTCATTCTGAACACCAAAATGTTTCTGACTGGTCTTCAAAGGACAATGTATGGGTTGTCAGTATCTAAAAATAAGAATTTTAATTATACTCAAAACTTACAGCTGAATGAATGCAAAAAATGGAAGGAAGAATAAAGTTCATATGAGAAACCCTTATAACTGCAAGGTGGAGTCTATAACATCTATTCTATTTTTCTTTCTGTCTCATATTTAGGTGTTTACTGTTGCTTGTCAGCCAGAATCCTTCTCTGGTCAATAGAGATGAATAGGCACCTACAGAAGGTGAGTCACCCAATCTATCTTAAGAAGGGATGAATCACCCACTAGAAGTGCATTTTTTTCCTCCATCTTCAGTTTCAGATCTGAAGTGTGAGCAACTGAACGATATGTTTAGGTTTTTCCAACTGTGTAAAACAACATAATAAAAATATTATCTCCCCTTACAAACTCTGTCTTGCTTATGTCTTCAAACCAGCATGATGACAGTGATAATATTCTGCTCTGGAAGGAGAATTCAGTTTAGCTTAGAGACTTATTGTTCTCATTGATGAAGTTAAGTGACATGAATCCCATGCCAACTGTTCACAAAATTTTGTCTAAAAGTTGCACATACTTTTTCAAAGGCTATGAAGGTTGCTTTGAACACTTTTAAGTATTTTTCTGATACAGAAAACATATATCTGATTAGTTCTCTTTCTGGGAAAGTTGTCTAGGCTACATTAACATTTCTTATCAAGCTTTGCATACAATTGCCATGAGATTCAATCTGATTAAAATGCTTTGAAATGCCTTTGCTTTGTTGCTTTTCTCACCCTACCCCCACAAAATGGAAATTGTTTGCTGTTCGGTTTTGAGTAAACAGTATAAGAAAATCAGGGAAAAAAATTGTTGAAGAACAATCCTTTAATTCATTAGCAACTCAAACAAACTCAGAAGGAAGCTGGGATTACAGTTTCTAATATGAAAGTAGTCCTCAGAATGTTTAGCATACATAGTCTAACTGAGTCCAATATCCTTCAAGATCATTCAGTTCCACCCCCTGCCATGGGCAGGGACAACTTCCACTCTACCAAATTGCTCAGAGTTCCATCCAACCTGGCCTTGGACACCCCCAGGGATGGAGCTACCACAACTTCTCTGCACAGCCTGTTCCATGGCCTCACCAGCCTCTGAGTAAACAATTTCATCTCAATATCTAATCTACACCTACTCTCTGTCAATTTGGAGCCATTCCCCCTTGTCCTGTCACTACATGTGCTTGTAAATAGTCCCTCTCCATCTTTCTCACAGGCCTTTTTCACATCCTGGAAGACAACAATTAGGTCAACCCAAAACCTTCTCTTCTCCAGGCTGAACAATACCAATTCTCTCAGCCTTTCCTCTCAGCAGAGCTGCTCTATCCCTCTGAGCATCTTGGTGGTCTCCTCTGGGCTCATTCCAACATCTCCAGGTCATTCCTGTGCTGGGACCCCAGAGCTGGAGGCAGCTCTGCAGGTGGAGCCCCAAGGGATCTAAGTTTCAGATCGGTTAAGCACAAGAAGAAGTGCACAAGTGCAAAGCAATTCACTATAAAGTTATGAACCTACTTCTTTAGTTGATTTTCTTCCCTATCCTTAGGCAAAAGTGAAGACTGAACTGGAAGTACAGCTGAGTTCTTTGAGACTTGTTATTAAAAAGCACGACAAGGTTCAGCTGGTGAAAAGTGACATATTTCAACTGGCTCCGTGGGTGTCACGTCAACATGTACCATCTGAGATCCTGGCACAAAGAACAGAGATATTAAGATATGGCCTGTTCTTTCATGCTGAAAGCCAGGATGCCAAACCAATGAAAAACCACGGAAAAGCCATTAAAAAGCATTTTAGTACTTTAGAAACCAAGAGACCACATTAGAAAGTTTAAGTGGACTAATTACTTGAACAACATTTCGTTACAAACCTAAGCTGGGCTTTTACAGCCCTGTATTTCAGTCCTTGCTGTTTCTTGCTAATGAAGTTAGCTATAAAATAAACAGGATGATACTCTGTTTTTTACTGACCTGCCAAACATAAAGGCTTTTTACAGCTCAGAGAGGGGCAGAATGCAGGGGATGAGGACTGGAGTTAACAAGCTCTGTGAAAACTTGTGTTCTCCAAGCTGTGGGGAGAAGCAATATTTGTGCATATCACAAAAATTTGGCTCAGCTCACAGTCAAACACGTCTGTCCCCCAATCCAGCAAATATGCAAGTCATGTTTTGGCACTTGTCCTGATGCCAGATGGTTACATGTGTGACAGCACTAAAAGCAGGATTGATGTGATCTCTTAGCAGTCAGCATAAGGAAGGTTTAGTAGGACGAAGAGCTGGGGCATTTGAGTTCACTGTGTCTGATAGAACAGACTGGGGAAGGGAGCTCTCTTTATCTGCAGTAGCAATCCTGTGATATTACATTCTCACACAGCACTGTGAATCCCTGTGCCTGGTCACAGGGTTGTGTAAATAGGGCCACAGTACTAAAATCTGCTCCTCAAAGCATAGCTCTGCTTATGGCCAGTGATGTCCTTCCAAATTCCAGGCAGAAAAATTATTCAAGTATCATAAAGAGCAAAACGGCTGCAGGAAGTGCTGAGTCCTTTTGCTTGGAGCAAAGGGTGTCATTTGACAGGTTTGGATGATTTTTAAAAACACAGCTGCAGTGATCTTAGCCTTCAGCTATCAGATGCAAGCAGTGTGAAAAGTCATTCTATCCATTAACCACTATTTGCTACCCATAGTAATACACATTTCAAGAATATCAGGATCTTCTTGCTCCAGTCTTCCCACAGAAAGCATAAACCTGTTAATTGCTGGGGTGGTATTTTTGTTCTACTCTGGCCAACAGTGTTCAACTGGATGATTAGGGTGATTAAAAAATAAAAAAGCATCACCTGATAGAAATGGCTACAATCATTAGAAGTGCAGGTGTGGCACAAAAGAAATCTGTAGAGGAAAACCTGACTAAACTGGCTTTTAAGGAATCCTTAAAAGAAATTCAAAGGTGATTATGTAATTGTGATTCATCTGATTTGATCACAATTGCATTTATTTAGCTATTGCTTGTTAGAAAGTTCAGCAAATTGTTGAGTCCATACTCTGTTCACCATACTTAGAGATTTTCTGTGCATTGGGGTGTTTCTTCTTTACAGAGAAATTTTGCTGGGACATATTCAAGGAGGTTTGTTTCCAATGATACAGAGGTAGAACTGAGGTTCAGAGCATTTGCTTTTGTTTTCTTTTATTGATATTAACCCTAAACCCTCCTACTATTTCATAGAGCCAATATAAGATCAATGATTTAGGGCAGAGAGAATGTCACAAGAGAAACAGCCACCAAAAGAACTTGCCCTGAAGAAAGAAATGAACTTATAAAGCAATGATAATTGCTCATCTTCCAGTAAGTTTGGGGAATCGAGATCATGAAATTAAATCTTGAATTTACAGGCAGCCCAGATGAAAGTTCTAAATCGTTAATTAAAAAATAAATAAAGAGAAATTTTATTTCACAGTGTCTCTGGATAGATGATTTCAGTTTAGGAAGCTATCCAAGACTTAATGCATCTTGCATTCTTTGTGAAAGGAAATTTGCTCAGGACAGGCTGCTTGTAAGAAGAAAAGCAAAGCAAGAGAGTGGCCCTTGTCGAATATTACAAGAATGTTGTGCAGAAATTATCAGAGAGATTAATACCTGGGTGGCTGTAAAAATGCATTCAAATGCTATGTTTCCTCCTCAGACTGCAATGCCTAGCATATACCAGACCAGCTGTGTTCATTATCAGCAGGCAGTTAATTTAGTTCAGATGTAGGCAGGAAAAGTAACTCCAAACTCTCCAGGGACAAGAAAAAAAACAAAAAAGAAAGAACAAAGAAAAAAAAAAACAAACCAAAAAAGAAGTCTTGCATACTGTATATTCACCAAAGAAATAGATATCACCTGGAGTAATGTGACTAAAAGCCTCTTTTGCCTCTTGTTGGGGTTGGATTAGAAGGATGTGTCTTTGGAAAGGTTTGCCAGTTACAGAGATGGAATTTGCCTCAAGACATCTGCTTGATGATATTGATCACTGTAAATGTCCTAACAGGGAAAAACAAGAGAGTAAAATGTCTTGGGTTAAATGCCACCATATATCCTGCAGTGAATTCCCTCTCCACCAGCTCAGCTGGGATGGGAGGGCACTGTTCACATTCTGAGGCCTCTCTTTTGAATCCCTGTAAGTACAAAGTTCCCTGAGTGAGAGTTTTGGCTTCAGGGCTGAATGAGCCTTTCCAGACACACCAAAGCTGTGTCTTGCCCTTGCTTTCAACTGAGAGAAATTGATGCTCTTGTCTCAAATTCAGAATTTCTGAGTTCTCAACAGCAATGACCTCCAAGAACATCTTTCTTGCATGAAATCACCAGAAGGGATGGTCCTTGGGATGACGTTCCTGGAAGTACCATTTTAATGAGTAGGTCATTTGAGGACTGACAAGATGCAGCCTGTTTGAAAAGAGAGTTGATCTAGGCATTGAGAAATTCAGAGGTTTAAGTTTCATTTCTAATTTTTGCAATATTTTTATTCTAGGAAAGTAGTTGCCACTTAGATAAGCAGCCCAAAAACCTGATTATGTGTCTGAACAGACACTTCAGAGGAATGTGAAAAAGAAATAAACACCTCAAAGTGAAAACATTTAGCCTGCAGGTAAAACAAATAAGAGTAGGATGAAACATAAGCTTTAAAGTTTTAGAGCTGATTAGTTTTTTCTCAATACTTTTCAGTTAAGCACTAATTATTCTTTCCAGCCCTTTCAATGTTAATCCATTATTAAATGGGTTAAAGAGGCACCGAAAAATTCATGTCAGACTTTGTAACTGCCAAAATAAGACCCTCAGAAAGTGTTTTGAGGAGCAAGAAATCTAATTAGTTCATTGGTTAATGAAGTAAATCAAAGGAGATTGGCTACGGAACCAATTTCATTCACTGCTTTCACTAATTTCTAAAGCAGGGTGGGATGTTTCTCTTCATGGCCTGGTTATAGACCCTGTGCAAAGCAAGAGGAAAAATGT
This sequence comes from Acridotheres tristis, assembly GCA_037013685.1. Lineage (NCBI taxonomy): Eukaryota > Metazoa > Chordata > Aves > Passeriformes > Sturnidae > Acridotheres > Acridotheres tristis. The sequence goes on along the minus strand of CM072886.1, from coordinate 146,713,433 downwards.
AATTAGTGCCTGGGCTAATTGGTGGCACATTTTGTGACAGGCTGCCCTGGCAGACACATTGTGGTGTAGCACAGTGCTGGATTACCACAATCATAGTATGACAGAGCCCTTTATGTTTTTAGGGAAAAGGAAGAAATGCTCCAGTTTCCATTGTATTCTGGTTATAAAAGGCTGCTGGAAGCACAGTCCTATGATCATGTTTGGAACTGTTTTCCTGTATCTGTGCTAAATTGATTTCTTTGTGTGGATATGGCACGTTTGCTGCCATTCTACATTTCTGATAATTAAGACTTTGATCCAACCTGCAGGGTAAATAATTTTTTCATCTGGGCAAGCGTAAAGGTGCAATAATGCAAGTGAGTTCAAATGAGGATGGGGTTCAATTTCATCTGCTTAAACAGTCCTTGTTCAGGCAGTGATCTCCCACCTCCCCAGCACCATGGACAGAGAATTATGGAACAAATGAGACAGCACAAGGGGGAGCGGCTTTAAACTGAAAGAGGTCAAGTTTAGATTCGATGTTATGAGTAAATTCTTCCCTGGGAGGGTGGTGAGACCCTGGCACAGATCCCCAGAGAAGCTGTGGCTGCCTCATCCCTGAAAGTGTCCAAGATTGGATGGGGCTTGGAACAACCTGGGAGAGTGGAAGGTGTCCCTGCCCATGGCAGGGGGTTGGAATGAGATGATCTCTAAGATCCTTTCTAACCCAAATAATTCAATGATTCTGTCGTGATTCCATGGTTATGAATCTCTTGTACCTTTCTAGTGGAAAAGTTTTCAGAGCTGGTATCACTGATTTTATCTTCCAGCAGAACTGGGCTCTGGAAAAAGGGAATCAGTACTTAGTCAGAACCAGATGGTACCTGGCACTTCATCCAGTGGGTGGAAGAGGAAGCTCAAGATGATGGATATGGCAGCAACCACATCACTGCTTGTAGAATAAAATAGGCAGCTGGAACATGGAGTGGTATAAACACAACACTTTAAAAGGACCTTTACACCTTTTTAGCAAGAAATGTTTCCCAATCACTTGGAACAAGCCTGAACTAAATTTTGTGGCTTGGGACCAAACCTTTATATTATGAGGTTGGAGTTTGGATCTGAATATATCTGTGGGTAGGAGATTAGTGGGCAATTTTTATATAGAAATGACAAGCACACTGGAAATTTTGCAGCCTAGTCTCCAGAGAATTCATCAGATATAAGTATTACGTCAGCATTGCATTTGAGGGAAAGGGCAAACAGAGGGAGCATTTATCTTATCAGAATATTGACTTTCTTTATTGTTGTTCTGCTTTCTAGGGATGTAATAAGACCAAGTCATGTTTGCATAGCAACAAGGTAAAGGTTTCTTTTTTGAATGTGTGGTTCCACTCTGAAAAAGAAAACCTAACGCCATGGCAACACACAGTGATTCCTCCATCAAACATACTCTCAAAAAGTGCTTTGCTAGATTTAGGAATCATTATTAAAAAGAAGAGAGATATTAACAAGTTTGCTTCCAGGTTTTGCAGTGTTTTTATTTATATATATATATATTCACAAGCATTATTACCTCCACCTTATTTATTAGCTAAGTATTTATATCTGCACAGACTCCCACAATATTCTTCCTGCTAACCCTCCTGCTCTTTTACCATCTGTCAGTTCACTTCCAAGAGTAAAACTGAATTAATTTTTTAGTAAAACTGAATTAATTTTTTTTAGCCTGCTAAAACACTGTTAAAAGCAGACAAGTTCCACCCATGTGATCTTTTAGTTAAAAAGCATGTGCAAGCCTTTATGAACATACCCAGGAATAAAGCAGACAATATGTGCACATCTGCACCAGGAACAGCAATTTCTCCACTGGATCAGTAGGTGCTTCACCTTCCCTTGCAATCTGTGTGACTGCAGAGCCTGTGCCTCAGTTTGGGAATTGGAGATAAGAACTGCTGAGGAAAACCAGACCTTTCAAAAGTCTGGATCTCCCTCTGAGTCACTGGCTTCAGAAGGTGGCCAGATCAGTGGTTTTCAGACATTTCAGATGAAAAATTATTCCAGAGAATCTCCAAATTTACAAAAAAAAAAAAAAATCTGAAAGAACAAAGAAAGCCCCAAACACCCACATATTAAAAAAAATACATTAAAAAGCAGGTCTTTATAGCTTTTTCTTCCTTGAATAAATTAAAAGAAAAATCCTAAAAAACACCTCATTTAGTTAAACTTCAACAGCAAACTACTGTCACATTCAACTAAAGAGGAGAGGTTTTTCTCTTATTTAGCATGTGTTTCTCCCCTCTATTTGCATGCGTGGGGAGGTGATTGAACCTCCTTATTTAAAGAAGTTCTGTTATTTAAAGAGCTTCGTACTAATTTAAAACACCTCACGAACCCTGAGCAACCTGGTCTAGTGGAAGGTGTCCCTTCTCATGGCAGTGGGGTTGGAATGAGATGATCCCTAAGGCCCCTTCGAACCCAAACCATTCCATGATTCTGTGATTTATAGCCTGGCTGATTTTGGCTGCTGTGGTCTCCCTTTGAATGTCACTGGCTGGAAGTCACTAATTTTACATTTTGATCAGCTCTGATGGGGAATCAGACAGACAAGTGCAAAGCAGGACTGATGAAGAGGGGCTTCAGCAGTAACCTCTCTGACTTAATCACTCAAAAATCTGATCTCTCTCCAAATGTTTGCCACAGTCTGGAGGTCAGAGCCTCCCTGATGGTGACAGGTCAGACCCCAGCCAGGTTTTCATGATGATTTTGCAATCAGTTCCAACTTCACAGCTGATGCTGCAATCACATCCATCGTGCCTGCTGAATTTTGATCATTTTTGCTGATAAGCAATAGAGGGGAGCAAAACCCAAAGAGCAAATAAGAAAAATGGCCCTGCTTAGAGCAGAATTTCCAGGCCTTTCAAAAGACAGAAACATGATACTGAGCTTTCCTTTGCCTCCTTCTCCCTTCCCTGCCAGTCCTAGCTTTGAATAACTAAGGGAAGGAAGGGAAAGCAGAGAAAAGAAAAAGAAAATAAGGCAAGAAAATAGAATTTTTCTGAAGCTAAGCAAGCCATGTGGGCAACAGAAGAAGTCATAAGAAGTGATCATAGATAATCTGCTTTTTAATGTAATCCACTTAGGAAGACCTTTTATGGACCATTCAGGTTGTTGCTTGAAGCAATTGCTCTTCTGGTAGGTATAGCTATAAATGCATATGTGGTGGAAGCAAAAGGACAGAATTATCTCTAATAATGAACAAATTAATTGGCAGTTTCACCCCCATGTATGTGTGTGATCAACACTTCCAGCCAAGACTGAGCTGACATCACCTTCAATCAAATATCATTGGGCAAGGCCAACCAGTGCTGAAGTTTCAGGTTTTGAACTCAGTTATTGTCAGGAATCCTGAAAAGTTGGAAGAAACCTCTTCTCCATGTAAACTTGTCAAGCAGGAGGCAATTCCACAGCTTTATCCAAAGCTGTATTTGCATTTGAATGCACTTTTTGCAACTGTGTAATGCCCCAGAATTCACAGATTCCTTTAAAATGAAAGATTTGCCATATTTCCAGAGGGAATGTTTCCATAGGGATCAGATTAAAACACTGTTTAATATAACACCTGGCCTTTTACTGCAAAGATGTTTGCATCAAAGTGCTGCATATTCAGTACATTTGTAATTTTTAATCATTGAGTTTTTCCTGTACTGAAAGTTTTATTCATCTAAAAGAAAAAACGAGCGTGGGAGTAATAAGGAGGATTTAGCCAGTCTTTTGCGTCTCAGTTGGAAAATATCATTGGAGATTTTTAGGAGAAACTGCTCTTCCAGAAAGATTTAATTCTGTGATGTATTGCTTCATTTCCCTCCCTCTATCTTTAGGTATGAGCCATCTTCCTCTCCTCCACTTATACCAAACAGGATAGTTTTGCTTTTCTATATACATATATATGTGAATATATACAGATATTTACCTAGTCATCTCTGATTAATTTTATAAAGCAACAGAGAGAAATCTGCCCTTTTAGGGTGAAATTCAGCTGAACTCTTGCACAATGACTTTAAGCCAGGATGCATTGTAAGTCATTGCACCTCTCTGATAAAAAGTGTTCTAAAAACATGTGGAAGTAGCACTTGAGGACATGATTCAATGGTCAACATGACTGAGAGTTGGATATAATGATCCTAAAGGCCTTTTCCAACCTCATTTATTCTATGATTCCATGAAAAAGGGAACCAGATTCCAGATCACTTATTGAATTCCACATTTAGTAGGATGAATGTGCCTGGGGAGAGTAAAGGACAGATGGACAGAAAGCCATTTACAGTGGTCTTGGGAGGAATTTTGGCTTGCATAAGTCTTCTGCATAAAGGGCAGCTGTTGCTGTATGGTAAATAAAATGTGAAATTTGAAAAAGGAGGAGAAAAGGTAGAATTATATATGTTGCTTTTCCTGTGCCACTTCAATCAAATTGATCTCCTGTAGGGATTGGTGGATTTTAGGCAAGTTTTTAGCCAGGTTTGGGGGTAGGTTTAGGAATAGGGTCCTGGGACAGGGATGGGCCAGGAAGGTCTCTGAGCAGTACTCCTGAAAAGTAGTGCTGGCCTGCACCAATCCAAGTGTCCTACCCAAAGGGAAATGGCACAAGACAAGGTGAGTGAGGGGTTAACCAGTATAGACCTGAATTTATTTTCTTTTTGTTTCAAATTAATGCCTGGTCCACCCTAGGATATGTATTTCCTTTCAGGAGACACTGTGGATTCTTTACTGTAAATCAATGCAACTTCTTCTTTCTTTCCCACAAAATAAAGAAGATAATTTTTTATTTCTGGGAAATTTATGGATGCTCTTAACTATCCTTCTTTTCCGTGATAAATACCCTCCTTAAATCCTCTTTCTACATCAGCTGCCCATTCTTAAGACAGTGTTGTGACTTTTTGGGTGCCATTGTTTCAAGGAGCTGTGTGCATTTCCCTCCTGAGAGTGGAAGTGTGGCAGTGCTTTAGCTGTTACCATCTAAATGCAAAATGTGTATTTATGTATCTGTAAATACACTACTGGGTGCTAATAAAGCCCAGCAGAAACCTACTTTCACAAGTTCTTTGGAAAAACAGGAAAACAAAACAAAACAAGTTGTTCTTTCAAAGCACACAAAAAATATAAGATTTCTGCATTTGGGAGAAGCCAGTTTCAAACATTGCTCCCATCCAAAACTGGTGCCTAAGTGTGGTGTAATCTGCCTGACACCCTGAAAATAAGCAGAGCACTTCTCTGCTGTCTCTCTGTGCAATTCAGCTCTGCCATGGCCTGCCTTTTAATTTACAAACAAACAAGGTCAACAAATCTGGCAGTAGGTAGTTAAGTCAGTATAATAGGATTTTGATTGCTTTCCTACACCAGGGGAGTATACAGGGAGACATGTACATTATACTTCTGAGTGAAAGCACAAGATCCACTTCAAGGTTTTCATTAATTGCATTTATCTTTAAAGATAAGAATACCAACTGATGCTTAAGTAAGTAATGAGACCAACTTCACACACTGAGCTGCAATAAGCAAGCAGCCAGCACCATGGCCCGCTAAGAAAAGATTTTTTTTGTTTTGTTTTAATGGGGAGGATGACACGTGTATTTCTTCTGGACCCAAATATGGCAGAACAATGCCTTGCTTTGGCACTGCAATTAAAAGTAAAGGTACCTTATTCTGCAGGATGGACAGGGAAGGCTCCCTCCCTGCCTGAATCTGACTCCACACTTGGTATTGGCTACAATCCTATTTTAAACACAATTAGGAATACCCAGAGGCTCCTTCTAAAGAAAGTATTAGTTCTTCAATCTAAATTCCTGAGTCCCAGTGATTCCCTCCAATGTTGTCATCTACAGAAGAATCACATCCCTGCTGACATGAGGTGGATTAGTTTGCATTTATTCCACTTCATTCAATGCAAAACATCTGCTATGATGGCTGTCCCAGGCCTGGAAGTGTTCCTGGACAGGGTTGGAGCAACCTGGGATAGTGGAAGATGTCTCTGCCCATGGCAGGTGGGTGGAACTGGATGGTTTTTAAAGTTCATCCAACCCATTCTGTGATTCTCAAATAAATATAATATAAATGAAATAAATAACAGTGATGGAGGATCTTACTGTGAGTCTTCAAATAAAAAAACAAAAAACAACCCCCCCAAAAAAATTTAAAAAATAAAACAAACAAAAAACAAAACAAAAACAACAACAACAAAAAACCAAACAACAACAAAAAAAAAAAACAACAAAAAACCACCAAGCAGACACTTTGCAGTATGGTTATATGGTTTAGTGGACATGTGGTATTTGATCAAGGGTTAGGCCTCATGATCTTAGAAGTCTTTCCCAACCTTAACGATTCTATGGTCTCTTAAATTCTTTTCTTTCAAAAATTATTTTTTCCTCATCTTAAGCTTGCCTTAGGCTTTATCTGTGTATTTTTCAAGACTATGAAAACTATTTAAAAATGTTACTGAGTTGGATCTGTTGGCCTGAAGTTGCAGCTGCCTTGACAGTTGCAAGATCACAAAGAAATATTTAGGATCAGGCTCAGCTTTATTTTATACCATTCCAATTCCAAACTCTCCCACTGTTCATCTTTGAGCTGGATTCCTGTCTGATACAGAGTGGGGGACAAGTTAGAGGGCTGGAAAAGGCAGATGAAACAATTTCTGCTTTAGCTCTTGCTCCTTCCTTGCTTCATGACCTCAAGCAAAAGATTTCTGCTCCCTGTGACTCAATTTCTGCTCGTTGCAGCACAAGTTCTGCAAGGTATGAACTATTTTCTGCAATTCTACAGCAGGCAGAGCAGTAATATCCCATTCCCACATCAAGCCTCCAGATATGACACCGTGGTGAATAACAGTGTGAGAGAAATCAGCTCCAAACCATTCTTTTTTTTTTTTAAGAAAAAACCTCCAATACCTCTTCCTCATTTGTTTCCACAGTTTAAGAAACATAAGTTCCACAGTGCACTGAGCTATTTCTAATATGCCCAGCTGTGCAGGTTGATAGGCAAGAGATAAAACCATGCTGCTAATGAAAAACAGCTGCTCATTAGTCAGGAGAAAACTGGTTAGGGTGTTTAGAGATACAATTATTTTTACTGTTCTTGTCCCTTTTACGCTTATACAGAAATTATATTATTATCAAATCATGCTAGACGGCGTCTCAGGTTGAGCATTTTAAAAATGAATGTGGTTCATTAACAACATGATGAATATTTAAGCAGGATTACAGAGCATAATGAACTTCCTTTAAATTTTTTTTCAAGTAGAAAAAGCCCAATAAATTTGCTAATATTTTACTGGTTAATGTTGCAATTAGGTGTGCAGCATCTTTTCCCAGCTTTCCAAAGAGCTCTCTTTTAATGCTGACTTTGAGTTTAAGTCTGAGGCACAGGGCTGAAAAGCTGCAATTTTTACATTTTTAACATTAATCAGGTTGATATAAGCAATCACCTCATCAGCAAGAAACCCCTGACAAAGCAAAGAAAATCAAGCCCAATGCTCAGTACCTCAAAAGTAAAACAAAACTGAAACCTCATCCTCTGAATTACCATTTTTGTGATCTTATCCTCACAAAATTAATGGCAATTTCTCAGTTGCAAAACACTTTAAGATTCTTCCAATTTGTTATGGAAAAAAAACCTGAGAAAATCAAGTAGAAAGAAACAATTGAATATTGTATTTCTAAATATTCCTTTAAAAATTCCTTTATAAATTAATTATTTCATTGCCACATTTCAGAAATAATTTCTAATTATTTCTGATCCACATTTACTTAACGTCTGGACTTTTATCCCAAGAGATTTGTTGTGGAATTCGGATTTTTTTTGCCATGAGCAGAGTGGGCTTAACACTTCTGAGCCTGCTCTGATCAGACAATCTCCAGCTCAATTTACTCAGCAAGGAAAAGCAGCAAGTTGAAAGGGAAAAATAAAGGAGATTGATTGAAGATCTGCCTGAGAGCAATGGTGGAGTCACAGCCTCTGGAGTTTTAAAAGATGTGTTTAGGTTGCACTTAGGGACATGGTTTAGTGGCAGCTTGGCAGTGCTTGATGATCAAGTGGACTTGATGATCTTAGAGGGATTTTCCAACCTCAACGATTCTATGCCTCTAAAAGTCGCTGTGGCCAAATATTTCTCTTGTGCTCTCTCCCTCTCCAGACTTACAGAAGGCAGGCAGGGATATCCCAAGACAGAGTTTTACAGACTCAGATATCCACATTGGATGGCTCAGCAGAAATCTCCTAAATGAGATATGCCTGACAGAAAATACCCATAATATAAAAACACTTTGCATCAACTTTTATTATTTAATGCCAAAAAAAGCCACTTTTTTTCCCCTGTAAAATGATGAATTCGGGGAATTATTCACTGACACATTTTGAAGAGGGAAAAAAAAATGTTTTTTCCAAGTTATCGCCAATAGCAAATCAACACATCAGTAAATATGCAGATCTTCCCTCTTTGCTGGCAAGATCAGAACTGGAAAAAATGCCATTGTAATGTTAATTCATTTATCTGGAACATTTGGAATTTACCAATTAATATCTGCTGTGGAGAAGCAGTGAGGAACTGTATCACTAGCAAAGTTCATTGCTAATAAATGTCTTGAGGCAAATACTTTTTTATCCCTTATGTTGCAGGTAAAATAAACAAGAGAAATTATCTGCACTTACTCAGAATCCCAACCCTGGGAGAAAGTCTTTGTGCAAGATGCTCTACAATCATCAGCTGAAAAGATGGCTACAGTCCTGGGAATTTAATAGACTGAGTAGTTAATAAAAGACAAATGAGTGGAGATGGAGACCAGGGAAGGATGAGAAGTTAATGTTTATCTGGAGACAATAGATTTACAGCGTGCTTACAAGCTCCTTGTGTCAAATTTTTTGAGTTTTATAAGAGTGAAGAATTTGAAGCGTAAAGAAACTACTTTTCAAGTGTGGAGCGAGAATTATTTCCCCCAAATAAAGGCCTAAACAGTAGAAGGCACAAATCTGGGATGGAAAGTGGCATCTGCATGACATTATTGGGTTTTACCTTGGCTGTGACTCACATGAGCTCTGTGTCCCCAAGTGAATCACTGGCATCTCATTATGTGGCTGAACTTCTGGTCTTTGGGACCACCGCAGTAAAGTCTTGGGGCTCTTTCACAAATGTCACCAGTTTGCTGTTGCAGGGTGGCCCATGGGACAATCCAGCTGCCCTGAGAGTGAAAATGGACATTCAGGGTGGATCCTCTCCATTATTAGGTAATGTTTGCACGTACATGTGCAGCACACAAATCATCCACATCTACATCTGCTTATGTTAAATATTTCTATCACAGCAAAGCATGCCAAAAAAACCCTCATTGGACTCACTCAACATTGCAAGTCTCACCTGCACACATCAGTTGAGAACCTGGGACATTGTCCAGAGGAAATCATGTTGTGGTTGCTGTTAGTTTTCCCTGTGATCGTTGCCTCTGATCTGCTCCCAGATCAGGTCTCAGGTGAATTATTCAGCCTTTCACTACATGTGCACAGCAGGTCCCCAGGGCTGGCACCCCCCTCATGGAAAAGAAATCCCACAGGTCAATAGTCCATGGTGAATCAGACACCAGAGGATGCTTTGGACTGGGGTCACATATTAGTCAGAACAATAAAAAATAAATAGATGAGCATAATTTTGCATTATATGAGCACAAGCTACAATAGTTCAGAGTGGGGAGCTGATTATTGCTCTGCTACTTACTGAAAAATGTCATGCTATTTATAGTGCTGGGTAAATAGCAAATTATAATCATCTACCTCAGATCCATTCAGTGTGGTGCTCTCTGGGTGGTCTCCTCTTGTCTCCCTGTGCTGTAGCCCAGAGGAGTGGTCAGTCACCACGCTGAAATCTTGGCACAGCCATGGCCAATTGGAAAAACAAAACAATTAATTTTGCTAACTCCTGGTCTCCATGGGGGAGGAGGCTCAAGCCTGGCTTTGCAGAATTATGCTGCTGAGCTGGGACAAGTTCTTTGCCCCTTTTAAATGAGAGTGATAAACTTTATAGCATTCAAGATAATTAATAGCATCATGCTCTGATTAAACATCTCCAGCAACTTAAATCACCTGATTAAAAACCAGAAGGGGGCTACAAGAATTCTGCAGAGGGACTTTGTAAAAAGTCATATACTAATAGGACAAGGGGGATAGCTTTAAGGTGAAGAGAGCAGGTTTAAATTGGATATTAAAGAGAAATTATTCCCTGTGAGTGTGAGTCCCTGGCACAGGTTGCTCAGAGAAGCTGTGGCTGCCCCATCCCTGGCAGTGTCCCAGGCCAGGTTGGATGGGGCTTGGAGCAACCTGGGATAGGGGAAGGTGGAACTGGATTTCTTTAAGGTCCCTTCCAACCCAAACCATTCTGTGAATCCCTAGCATAAACATATTGTGGGTATATTTCAATCTTCATTCTTGCAAATTTGTGACTTGATAAAGTAGGGGGCTGCAATTCTCTGTACAGTTTCACTGCTGATTTAGTTCTGGGACCTTCAGGAGTTTTGCAACTCATCTGCTTTCCTCACTGTCTGTTCTGCTGTTGCTCTGTCCCAGGTTTTACATCAGGGCTCTGTCTCGGTACCTTGAGTTTATCTTGGAATAATATATTGACTCATCTAGACCATAGCCAACTTTAAATTACTCAAGCTGTGTTTTGTCAGTGCTCTGAGGGTGGTAGTCAGTCCATCTCAAACTGCAGCAAGCCCTTGGGGATGCAGGGGATGCAGACTGAGAATGAAAAGAGAAGTTACTGGGCTCTCTAATATGTCAGGGAAATCAGCAGTGAAAGATGGAACAAAAAAATCCTAGAGAGGAAATAAATGTACCTAAAGTAGAAGGTGATAGCAGGAAAAAATGATCAGGCCCTGGAGAAAAGCTGGCAAAGCTCTGCTATTTGCTCTCTTCTGTTTTGCCATGCCAGAGATGAATTTTCATAGGTCATGAACGCTATCAGAAAGGGGAAAAAAATCTTGACTTAGGCTAAAATAACCTCAGAGAGCAGGTAATCTGGGTTTTCACTCCATCAAGCAGCTAAAATTCAGCCTGATGTTTCCCACAGGCAATATCTGGAACTGCTAAATTGAATTCAGATTTACTAGATTGGTACCAGGATTACAGGCCTGTTTTTTTCTTTCCAGAAAGACTTATGTCATATTTCTTTTCCCTATTCATCTCTCTTCACAAATCACTGTCCAAAGGGGGAGGAGGTACTGTAACTTCTTTGCTCTGAACATGACATTATGTGGAAATTTCTTCTTTAAAAATAACCTATTACAAGGGAATAGTGTACTTAAATAAGGTTTTTTCAATAATCACATTTATAGGGAAGAAAAGGTCAGAGGTGGAAAGGAAAGCTATGAAGAGCATGAGGAAATAAAAATGTCTGGTTTGTTTGCTTATTTATACACGTAGAATTTTGAATATATCAGCTGGAGACTTCATGAAAGAACATAACCTGATTTGTAAAAGAAGTAGTTTTTTACAAAAAGGACTTCTAAAGGAAGCTATCAATAGAAATCTTCTTTTCCCAGGTGGATTATATTCTATATTTGTGCTCCCAGAAAGGGAACAGAGTAAACCAATCTCCACAAGCACACTTCAAACAAATGGTTTTCAATATGGTTTTAAATACTTGCTCCTGGGGCAAAGTAAAAAAGTCTTGAATTGCAAAATGGGGGCATTGAAACAGAAATATAGGTTTTTACTCTTTTCTGCAGTAGTGGCTTTGATAAAGGGATGTAAATGAAAGAGGAGTCTGAACACAGATCCTTGGTTTGTGTTTAGTGTGAGGGACTGGAGTAAACTCTGTAAACAGCTCCTCACAGCAATGCAGGCTCACATGGCTGAAATGGCTGAATTTTACTTTCAAAAGCAACTTAGGGCTAAACCCCCAAGGGGAAGAATAGGTAAGGGCACGAATCTAGGCAGTTTTGATGAAAATATTATTTCTTTAGCCAGTGAGTCATGGAATTCTCATTGGAATATTTTTGACTATTGATGTGCACTTAATAAGGATTCAGTGACAAGATCTACAGGACCAGAGGAAACGGCTGCTGATCTGAATTAATGTTTATATTTTATTGTTTTCCCCAGGGAAGCCCAGGTTGCCTCTCCAGTACTCAGAGGAAAAGTGTTACTTCTGCCAAGTCCTTCAGTAAAGTGGGAACTTTTCATCCTAAAGCTCTCCCTGGGGTAAATCTTCATGGAGCAGCTGCTTTCGTCTCTCTCTCCTGTTTTCCACAATTCTTTCCTTTGCAATTAGTCCACAATAATCTCCAAAATAATTTAATTTCGGTTATGATCCCTCTCCCCCCCAGCTGCAAGTTGGAAAGAGGAGCTTGATACATCTCACGTTTGCCTCCAAATCTCCCAAGTGCTGCAGAAAGATGTCACACACCCTTCCTTCCTTCCTTCCTTCCTTCCTTCCTTCCTTCCTTCCTTCCTTCCTTCCTTCCTTCCTTCCTTCCTTCCTTCCTTCCTTCCTTCCTTCCTTCCTTCCTTCCTTCCTTCCTTCCTTCCTTCCTTCCTTCCTTCCTTCCTTCCTTCCTTCCTTCCTTCCTTCCTTCCTTCCTTCTCCATCATGCAGTAAAAATATGCCTCCAGGAAAGATGCTTTGCCCCTTATAGGACCAGAAAAGGAATTCTTGTTAAACCTTTCTGGTTTGCACTTTTGTTGCCCTTTAAAAAAAAAAAAAGGGGCTTTCTGGTTGCCTTGGGGCTCATTCATTCTGAATGAATCAGCTGAAGGTGCTGCTGTGAGGATTTTTGCAACCACAAGACCCAACCCCATTTACAGGGAAATTGCTTTTCCTCTTTGGGAGAAGAGATTTTCATGGAATCACAGAATGGTTTGGGTTGGAAGAGACCTTAAAAATCATTCAGGTCCAAACTTCCTGCCATGGGCAGGGACACCTTCCACTACCCCAGGTCACTCCAAGCCCCATCCAACCTGGCCTTGGACACTTCCAGAGATGGGGCAGCCACAGCTTTTCTGGGTAACCCGTGCCAGGGCCTCACCACTCTCATAATTATGAATTTCTTCCTAATACCTAATCTGCATCTACTCTCATTCTGCTCATTTTCAACATAAGCATTATGTTTTGCCAAAATGATGTTAATAACAGGAGCATTTTAAACAAACACTTTATAAGTGTCTGCCCAACGTTGTCAGTTTCTGGAGAACAATGCTCCCTGTACCAGCACCAGCAAAACCTTGACCAAAGGGATAATGACAGACAACAAAAATTAAGAAAGAGGTGAGAAAGAAACCCACACCAATACCAGTGACATTTCCCTGTTGGATAGCTTAGGAAGAAGCCTTCACTTTGAAACTAAATCTAATTGGAGTTTGTCTGGGATTCAGCTCTCCTACTGACTTAACAAGCTGCTGGAAAGTCTAATAAATATTGACATGATCCTTTTCTCTTTGGCAGGGCCTTCTGAGAACTCCACTTTGTGGCTCAACGATGCCTCCCTGTGTTGCCTGTGTCACAATGTAGAGAGAAAAAACCCATGGTGAGCACTCACTTCTACATGGAAATTTAAAAAGTATATTCCTAAATTTCCTCCAGCCAGTTCAGCTGAAGGAGTCATGAACTTGATTTCAAGAAAAAAGGATTTCTAACCCCATTTCACATTGAGTATCTGGTACCTGCCTTGGGTTTTACCCTCCCAAAGGTGTATGTTGTAAATTGCAATTAATAATTGCAATGGTTGCCCTTTTGTCAGTGCCTATCTACTCAATATGATTCCTCTTCCATCATTCCATGAGAATTGAAACTTAAATTAACCCTGGTGACAGAACAAGAGAATTCTTGTTGCTTCTCTGTGTGTCTCAAGGACTGGAGAGTTGACCAAAGCAGGGAGAAGCAGACTTTGTTTTGAACTTGAATTTTATTTACTGATGCTTTGGAAGGTATAAAATACAGCCACAAATAAATCCATAGGTAAGAACATATTTAGACTCTCAGCTAAAGACTATTCAGAGTGAGTTTGATAGGCTGATAAAAGTTCACAGTACAACAAGAGAGAATAAGTAAAATGAAATTGGGGTGAGGGACAGCTCAGAAGAAAACACAATCTGTATCATCTTAGGTGAAGATTTAGGGGGAACAAAAAGAATAATCACTGCCAATTTTGCAAGATCTTGGTAATTCCCCTCCTCTGGTTTTTCATCTGTATCCTGAACTCTGCCCCCATGTTTATTTCTTCACTTCTTTACCTGCCAAGGCCTCACTCAGCCCCACACCACCAGGTCATGCCACACTTGTTTTGGGGTTGCAGCTCTGGAGCAAATAAAGGATTCTTTGGAGGCCACTGGAAAGGGATGTGATCTGCATTTGAAAATCACAGATTTGTGACTATGTATTCCCTTCTGGCTGATTGCAAATGGTTTTTGCAGGAGTTGGTGCCTTTGCAGATGGAGCAAGATGCATCAGTGGGATGGAGGAAATCTGGCCAAACACATTTGGGCAGAGAGAAGTTGTCCAGAGTGTTTGTGGACTTTCCATCCCTGGAAATGTTCAGTGCCAGGTTGGATAAGGCTCTGAGCATCTTAATCCAGAGGAAGATGTAGGGTGTTAGAACTAAATGATCTTTAAGGTACCTTCCAACCCAAACCATTCTGCCATTCTCTCAGAAAAGAAGTTAAACTTCAAGACTTTAGGTCTGTAGTTGTGATATGACTTCTCTGCTCTTTCATGTGCCAAAGAGCTTTGGAGCACAAAACTAGTACTGTGTGTCTGTTTCCATCTGCCAGAGTAGGACCAGGCAGCACTGAATGAAATGATGCTGCTGAACTTCCACAGTTTCTAGGTGACACAATTAAGTGTTGCTTCTTCTCCGTGGGATGTGTGAGGATGGTACAAACTCTGATGACAGAGAATGGACAATCACACAGGTGGACAAATCTCTTAGGTTCTTCTGGGGGTAAAACAAGGAGAAAAATTCAATCCAGAGATATTTTTATTGCATAATGGTAGAAGTTTGTGTCTTCACAGAATTCAGAGCCTGGAGGGACAATAAAGGGAAGCAATTTAATACTGAGACATGCCTGTAAGCAGTACGTCTTACAAAGGTGCCTTGTACTGCCTGGCACTGATCTGCAAGAGTTTGGCCCTTTTATAACAAACTGCTGAGATTCTGTATTTTGATCTCATAAGTACTGACCCTTGGTCATGAGTTTTCAGCTGATAAGATGCTTGTGATAATCCAGCCCAACACTACCTGCAGGATAAACTCTCCTACATGTGGGTGAGGTGAGATACAGTGGAATTTCCCATCCTCTCTTGAAATACTTGGTTTTGATCATTTAAGCATTTAAGCATTTCCAGAAAATGCAGGAGGTGGCCCAGCAGAAGCAGCTCTAAGGTCAGCTGGCTGCTAAATAAAGTTACCTCTGACAGGCTCATCACTTTACCCTCTTGTCCCTACTTAGAGAGGGCACATGTTGGAGTCCCCACTGCTGCCTCTGCTCTCTGCTGATGTCC
This sequence comes from Acridotheres tristis, assembly GCA_037013685.1. Classification (NCBI taxonomy): domain Eukaryota; kingdom Metazoa; phylum Chordata; class Aves; order Passeriformes; family Sturnidae; genus Acridotheres; species Acridotheres tristis. Next base: position 146,697,913 of record CM072886.1, on the reverse strand, counting down.
TTCCTACATCCCTCCCTAGCTACAGCCAGCAGGATTCACCCCTCTGCTCCTCACTGTAATTCCCAGCCCAGCAACTCTCTCTGTCTCTGTTCCCTGGTGATGAGCGTTCACAAAATTACAGTGAAAGCTGCAGTCAGAGGTTATTTTCTGCTCTGCCTTCTATGCCAGAAAAAGCTGAGATCCCTGTGATGGACCACTTGGTTTAATGTGAGCATGAGGCATTTTGTTTTTCAAGTCCATGAAGTTAAGAGCTATTAAAAGGCAGCTGCTTATTGACAAGCTATCAAATAAATTTGGAATGCGTCCTGCTGTGTAGCCATCTGATGAAGCCAAATGGGAAAGCTAATGACCCTCACGCTATACTTGCCATAAAATATGGCCTTTATTTCAGCACTTGAGGTTTATTCTGTAATGGGGCAAGGAAGGAAAATGGAATGTATCCCATTTTGCTCCAGCATGGAATCACACATGCACATTTTGGTTACAAACCACTCAAAAAACTTGTTCTGTACATCCTGCCATGTGCTGCTCCTGCAAGCTCGAGAGCAAAACAGTCTGTGGCAGGCAAAGCAGCTCCTGACTTCTGCAAATTATTTGGAGTTATTCTACAAATACGAGCTGGAAGATCAGTTGGGGGATATCAGTTAATTAGCTCTTCCAGTTTTCTCCTGCTGAGAAGCTGACACAGTTGTTATAAATAATTCAGAGCCTTTTCATGCTCCGTGTGCTGCAGTGGTGTAACTGTCTGTGGAGTTTTGCTGATAGTGACATCTCTGGCTTATGTGACTGGCTGGGATAGAATCAGATATTTGTTTTTATCAGCAGCATACTTAACATGCATTGTCTGTGTCCTCTGATTGGATGGAAATAACTGAGAATGTGATTTCTCATTGTAAAAATGTATTTGGAAATAATCTTCCTGGCACAGGCTACCTTTTTTCTCCTTCTTTGTCTGTATTGCACCCAACACAACAGCAGCGTGATTATGCCTGTAATGATAGCAAATTTCAGATAATAATGTTGAACTGAAATATTACCTATCCCAAGTGCAGAGGGTAATCTGCTGTTTAAACTCTCAGGGTGAAGGAGGGAACCCATTTGTTCTTGCAGTGGGACACATGGCATGTACTGCAAACCTTCCCTACTATTTGCTGAAGTATTGACTGCTTTCTTTAACACTGCTGCACAAAGTAAGAAGCAAATATCGTGAAGGCATTGGGCACATTTTACCCAGAGACACTGAACTTAAGCTGACAGCAAGAGCAAACACTCAGGTGTAACCCTGCACCTGCCTCCAACCCATGTACTCAGTCAATAATCCTGGCATTTGAGGCCACACATTTCTGATTTCAGAAGTCAGCTCAATGAAAGACCAACAAATCAAAGTGTCTGTGTGAAATAACTCAACAAACAGACATTTTTTTAATATTTTAAAAATAACTGATCTGTTGATGAAAAAGGTCCCTGTGGCACTGGGAGCAATGTCAAACATGGAAGTGATATTTTGAACAACATTTCTAGGAGCAGAAAGATGGGGAAGGATATAATCCAAAATATTTGTCTTTGTTAGCCACCAACCCTCCTCTTGCCTCAAATCCATTTCATCTTCACTCATTCACATGAAATTCTCCTCATTATGGAATTATAGAATAGTTTGGGTTGGAAGGGACTTTGAAGATCATCTAATTCCAACCCCCTGCCATGGACAGGGACACCTTCTACACCTTCTGGGGAAAAAAAAAAAGTATGGTGAAGGGAAAGCTAATTAGACTCCCTTAAACCCTAATTTCTGAAGAAAATCATTCTCTTTACAATTTTCCAAGCCATTTGCAGGCAGTAGCTGGGAGGTTTGCACCAGGGAAGGAATGTTATACTCAAAACATATCTTGATTTCCACCCATTTTCCCCCGGTATGGATCACCAGCCACAGACAGAGTTAGGCTTGTGAACACTGCACCCAGAGGGCCTCCCTGAGATCTGCTACTCTCACATTATGCAAAGCCAAGTTGATGCTGAATTAAGTGGTCTTTCAGTCTCTATAAAATCCATCTCAGCCAGCTGTGGCCATCTGGGCAGACTTTTAGGACCTTGGCTCTTTCTCACATGACTAAATGTGGTGTCTACAATAAAATCATCAACATGCACAAACTGCCTCAGGATCCTCCAACAGCCAACTGAAATCCACCCCCTTGGTCAGCAGAGACTAGAGAGAGATTCCTGGTTTCCCTAAGTAGTTCTGCATGTTTTATCAAAATATAAAATCACTCTGTTGGTGATTAAATCCATCATAACTAAAATGGGAGCTTAGATTTAGACACCTCAAATCAGATGACGTGTTACCCATCAGCTTATATAAAAAACAAGGAAGTATTTTCAGACATCAAGATATCCCAGCTTTGAGGCTTTGCAAAGGATGCATTATACATGTTATATTTATTTGGTGTTCTATAAATCTAGACTGATTTTAGTGCTGATTTATTCTATTACTGTTAATTATTATTTGTATTGGAAGGCTGGAGAGGGACTTTTTACAAGAGCATGCAGTGACAGCACAAGGGGCAATGGCTTCAAGCCAAAGGAAAGTTTATTTAGATTGGCTATTAGGAAGAAATTTCTTATGATGAGGGTCGTGAGGCTCTGGCACAGGTTGCCCAGAGAAGCTGTGGCTGCCCCATCCCTGGCAGTGTCCCAGGCCAGGTTGGATGGGGCTTGGAGCAACCTGGGATAGTGGAAGGTGACCATGCCCATAGCAGGGGCTTGGAACTGAATAATCTTTGAGTTCCTTTCCATGCAAAACCATTCTGCAATTATCTTTGTAAAAATAAAGAACATTATAAGTCTTATGACCAGATATGACTACAGAAGTGGAAAACAAAGGAGGTTAAGAATAACATCCTTTAAAATCTGGTCTTCTGGTTAACAGGATGAACTGCTGAGATCGCTCCCTACCCACTGAACCTTCTGTGTCACATCTAAAATGAAATGTTTAAACTTTTCTGTAAAATCCCTGCTTTGGGCTAATTTAAGACTCCAGTTCTTGAGAACAGAATATTTATTTTTACTTCACTGCAGGCTGGTCAAACACAAGTCAGCTCTTTTTTTGGGTTCCCGCCACGTTACCATCATTAAGCCCAAGTTAAACCTGGCTGAGAAACTCCTCAGGCTGTGAGGGTGAGCACAGGCTCCTGTTGGTGACCCTGCATTGAGTCACTGCTCATCTCAGCCCTGGAGGCAGCTGGAGAAAAGCCCTGACACCTTCCTGAGCTCCAGACTGCTCTGCTCAGTGTCCCAGCAGTAAATCTCTGTCCCCCCACACTTGGCTGCTCTCTCCCACCAGAGATGCGGAGCAGCAGCCCCTGAAGGAAAACTTTCCAACATCCATGGCTGAACCCTGGTTTTTGCCAGGGAATAGCCACTTTACAGCCTCTCCTGGTCACTGGGGGAGTGTTTTGTGCCTCTGCTTTGTGCCAGCTCCAGCTGTAATGACTTTTCACACTCTGGTGCCAAAGGCTGGAGATAAAGCTGTGTCCTGCATGCATCTAAACCAGCAACTACATATTTTTTATGATAAGGCAACATCTCCACAAATAAATTAAGGAGATCTGAGAGCATTTTCCAGCATTGAGGCCAGAAACGAGCTATGTTCATACAACTAAACCTTTTTTATACTGGGATTTGAAGTTACTGCATCCAGACTGACCACTGGGAAGGGTTTTGAGCCTGTGCCAGCTATCCATCAGCATGCAGGAATTGTAAAGACTGTGCCCGGGTGAAAACTCCACCAGGGATCATTGTAAAAATGTTTATCAGCAAATTCCAGTGCCCAGCATCGTTTCCTAACACAGTTTTATTTCCTAGTGTAGGAGTAGTCCCCTTATGGCCTCACTGTGTGGGGACCTGGGCTCTGGACACCCTGGTGGCCGATGGCCTCTAACACTCCATGTTTGTTTAAAAATAAATATTTGACAGTGGTTGCAACAACAAGCTGAGTTTTCATGCATAAGGGTGATGCTGGCCTGTGGTTCTTACAAAACTCTGGGCTCCAGGAGCTCTTGGTGACTGTAAATTCTGCCAGGCAAATGGAGAATTTCTGAGCAATGAGAGAGATTATTTTCTTTTATAGATGCTTCACACACTGGGTGTTGCCTTCAGAAAACACTGCTTTTTGCCTGTAGAACATTAAGTGATCAAAGCATCTCTGAGCAAATGGATCTGCAAGTGCACCCAGTATGTTGCTATGCTATTAACATGCTGAAAGCCCCTTCTGTCATCAGTTTTGTTATAGCTGATTGGAATTAAAGCTCTGCAGAGTCAAACTTTGGAAGAAGGTGGCTGCTTATTTTATTTCATTTTTTCTCCCCACAAAATTATATTCTAGAAACTCTCATGGTGATAATTGTTAAATAACAAAAATATACAATAACAATTCAGCTCCCCTGCGTTGTGAGCTTTATATAGCACAACATTATGAATATTCTATGTGAATTTTTTATTTTGAAAGTGATGGAAACGTGAGGGAATCTTAACAAAGCACAAAGTGAGCCATGCATTGTTATTTTTAACCTCTATGGGGAGACGGCGCAAATCACCCACCCACCCAGAAGGAAACAGCAATGCATCATAATAAACATAACTATTTCCAGGGGATTTTAAGGCTCAGGGTATGGAGACAATAAAGTTCCAAAATTTCACTTCATCTTCCTGCTTTATAATAACTCATTGTTCAGCTGTACAGTGTGGGTGGCAGATGTCTGCAACAGGGCTTTAGAATCTCTGTACTTGCTAATGAAAAGTGTTTAATCCCTGCTCACCACAGCAAATCCTTAATTGGTGAGGCTGCTGGTGCTGCAGGCAGCGTGTCAGGAGCTCTGGATGCACACATTTGTACTCCATGGTTACCAGGAATGCAGTGCATGGGCATGGGGAGCCCAAATCCCAGGATTTGATCATCACCAGTGCTGGAGGGATAATCGGTGAGTCGTATCCTCGCTCCAGGAGTGTGTTTCCATCTCCTCAATGAGGCAACTGCTGAAATACCAACACAGCCTTTAGCGTGGAGCTGATTGACTCCTGGTTTGGGGAATCATCACTGCACACTCCATCCCCAGACTCCTCTGCTGCTGCCTTAGTCACAGCACTGAAATCCAGCAAGATGCTGAGATCACACGGAAAGCTGAAAATCCTGCCAGTGAAATGGCAATCACGAGGTGTTAGCTTGGAAGGATCACGAATTTCCAGCAGCAGCAGGATGGATGGGAAGGTGCAGGTTTTCCACTGAGCGTTTCATGGAGGGAAATTGAGGGAATAGAGAATCTACAGGCTTGAACCTGGCATGGCTTCTTCCTTTGCATCCTAAACCATCCTCCAGGAGTTCCTTTGCTCTCAACACATCCAGAGGAAGGGGATGAAATCTTTAACTTGTACCTCAAGGAGTTGTTTCTCTCTGACCACAAGCACATCTCCAGCTTTAATTTTTTATTCAGTTCCATCACCACATACAACATATAAATCCATCTTTGCATTGAATTAAAAGCACCAGTGAGGAGAAGCAGCTCCAAATGTTGGGATTCTTGGAGCTGTCCTGTGCAGAGCCAGGAGCTGGACTCCATGATCCTTGTGGATCCCTTCCAACTCAGAATATTCTGTAATTTTATCATTCCCACATAATCCAGATGGAGGCATTTACTCCAAAGGCACCTAAAAACGGGAGGTGAATCCCACCCTCCCTGTCTTCACTGCCAAAGAATCTTATTCGTTCTTTACAAGTGACTCCCTCTCACTCTTTTTCTTTTAGATTCGTACATATTTAAATATTTTAAGCAATATGAAGCAGCTCTGCCAAGGACCATGAGAGCTGGAGTAGCATGGGATATTCTAGAGCTTTGTGAGAACAGGTCTCTTATCAGACCTAGATGGGAATTTAAATCCCTGTATGCAGAAAATAGTTTGAATTTCATGAACACCCTCCATGAACATCCAAATTGGTGTATTAATATGCACTGGAATATCCAGATTTCACTGGTGTCAAATAAAGTCTGCCACAGCTACAATAATTCTTTCATTTAACATTTATTTATATATTTTGCTTGACATTTACAGGTACTTCCCCAAATTTAGATGACCAGCCAGTTAAACCCAGCTTTACATAATCTTAATTAAATGTGATAAAAATGCCATGGAATCAGAAAAATTATGCTGGACTGCTTAGCCAGGAATAATCATGTGCTGGGGATATAGATGCATAGATACACATGCAGCTACATTCATTCTCTTACCAAAAATGATCAAGAGTAAAATAAGACAAGCTTACAATTCTATCACAGATAATATTGTATTTTTTTTCCCTTCAGAGCTCAAGAGAGTATTTCTGGGAATAAACTGAGAATGATAAAAAATCCCTTTCACTCTCTGATTATTCTTTACTGATATGGCATCTAATATAAAAATAGCCCATAGCTTTCATAAAATTCAACAAAGTGAAGATTTTTGACAGCAATCGTTTCTGAATATAGTAATGTATTCTTTTATTTACAGTCAGGATTGAAACAAGGCAGAAAAAACACCTCACCAAAACCTTTTATAAAACCCACAAGTTTCACTGCAACAAAATTAAATGATACAGATTTGACATAGGAGCAAAAGACGTGATAGCAATATATGTGCATTTTTTGGGGATGACGGAAATGAAAGAATGAACTAATTGCATTTTTATCTTAAAAAGAAGTTAATAAATTACCATTTCAAAGTGGGATTTACATATTCCAACACTTTGCAAAGATTAGCTCTTTCTTTGATAGTTTTTTCTTTCTCATTTTATTATCCTGCTTTTTGGATGAGATACTAAAAAAAAAATTTAAAAAATCCAAAGCCCATTCCTTTGCAGTCATTAAAAGGTCCTGTGGTACTTTCCACAAGAGCTGGATATGTTTTAAACATCACTGTCCTGGCAAAAGTCCAACTTGGGTAATTACATTCTGTCCTGCCTCAAAGAAATCTTCCTCAAGCTATAATTTTATTTGGAGACACTGTTCCACACTTCTCTGCCTGGAAACAATCACTCTGTGATCTCAGCTGCCACACTGCAGGCAGGAAATAGCTGCATTTTAGTGCAAGGAAGTGTTTTCTGTAGACTCCCTGACATTCAACCTCCCCACTGCACACCTGAGTCCAATCCACACTCCAAAACCTGCTCCCAGTGTGCACCTGGGTGAAGCCCTCAATATGCCAAGTAAAGGTGATTTCTATAGGAAGAATAAGGAATAATGTGCTGCGTTTCACAAAACAACAATTGCAGTGATTTGTCATTTGTTTTATATGGGCACCTTATTGTTGCCACAATTTGCAGCAAGGAATTTAGAGGTAAATAGAGTTGACAGCTTATATCACAAATTTCCTCTAGGATAAAACATTATAATGAATGATTCACAAATGCAAAATGGCCATGAGACTTCCGAGAAAAATGTTTTCCTATAAACATAAGGTGCATCATGATATTATCTTTGAATCCTGTCACAGGACCCGAATCCTCTTCATGGTGAACAGGAGGAGAGGAGATCTCCCTGTGTCTTTCAGATTGCCTCCATGGGATTCAAGCTGGAGATTCTGCTCCACATCTGAATAATTTTTTCTCTCATAGAGTGGCAGCAACACGTCTAATGGTAAACAATTAAAAGATCTACATCTAAAGTAGGATTGAAGATCTACTCTGCCATCAGTGAAGAGCAAAACTCCATAAGCAAAACATTCTTTCCAAAAACGGGTCTCCAAGAACATGAATATATGAATATCCTTGAAGTTATTGTAGATAAATTATGCCAGATACTAGACTCAGCTGAGATGAGTTATAGTCAGAATGGAGAAAATTTGAATGTGAATCAAAGCATGGGGTGTTAGAAGGAAAAAGCGTTTGTGCTGTAGGACTGCATGAGTAAATGGTGAGGAAAGCTGTCTCACCCTGAAGACAGGAAACCACAGAGTATTATGGTCTTGCCCTGGGTGGCTGAATAAGAGCATTTCATCAGTCTACATAATACTCAGGAGATAATTTCTAGAGGGAAATTATCTCCTGAGTCAGAAATGCACCCTCTGATCCCAAGGTCCTGCAGACAGCTCAACAAAACCTCTGGCTGTGGCAATCCTCAGCCTCCAGAGATTTCTGCCACAGACAAAGGGATTCAGCACCTAAAGCAAAATACAGAAACAGCAAGAAAGATTTTCAGTCTGCAACAGGTGCTACATCAATACATGACTCCGCTTCACATTTTAGGAGGGAATTTTCCTTTTCCTGGATGGGACAATTCCAGGAGGATTAAACTGACTTTGCCTGTTTGGAGATTATGTCCTTGACTTGATGTCACTATTTCCCTTCCCCTTAATTAAGCAAAAAATACTCAGCACAGGGGTAAGAATGAGAGAGAGAGAGAGCAAGAGGGAGAGAGAAAAGAATTAAGGAGAAATTGACCAAAAAAGCCAAGCAGTTAAAGTCTTTTAATTTCGTATTTAAAAGCTTTCCTGTGAGTCTGCTTCTCAGAGATATGACTGTTAAAGAAAATTATTTTTTCTACTTCCAGCCAACCAGAATATATGTACATATTTATACACACCCACAGCACAGACACACGAATGTACAGAGAGAAGGAGGAGAAAAATTCATACTGAAAAACATGTTGAAGTTGTATCAAAAGAATAAGATGCAGAAATATTTTTTTCTGAGAAAATCCATTTTGTGAATCCATGCCTAATCCCTGCAGAACACACAAACACACAGAGAAAAAGGTAAAGAATGAAGCAATATAGCTACACTTAAAAACATATTCAGTTCTTGGCATGTACACTCAGGATTGCAGCAAACCTCTCCAGTTGTCAATTACCAATTGTTTTTTAAAACGTGTTTTAAAATCATCTATTTTACCACTCTGTTAGGGAAATAAATAAATTGTTGTCCAAATCCCACCAAGACCCAACACAGGCATCTTGTGGTGGAGCTGTGAGCTGAAAGATTAGACCAGACTGGAGTGGGGAAAGAGCTCACTGAAGAGTTTTGTCAGAAGGGTTTTATCAGACATTCGTGGTGCCATGTGCAGCTTGAGTCTAAATTAAGCTTTTGGACTTTCCTCTCCTTCTCTGTGGAAACACCATGGAAGGAAGGAAGGAAGGAAGGATGTGCTCCAGGGGCAAAGAGGGAGGGATCAGAAGAAAAGAAATTGGGGGTTGATTGCTTGTCTGATATTCCATGCTCAGGCCATGAGCACATCTTTGTCCAAGGAAGCCCTGAGTTATTCTGCAGTCCCTCCAGCCCATGCACTCTCATGAGGGTCCCTCTTGTGATTATTACAGATTTCATTGATCAAAAAACAGCCAGAGAGTCAAATAGCCTGAGTTGTGAGGAATTTCTGGGTGTTTCTGGTTAAACCTCTCATATGGAGTAGGGACAGCATAAAAGTTTTATGCAGCTCAAATCTCTGTTACATTTTGATTCCATGAGAAGATCTAAATGCAGGCAGAGGGAATAATCTCTCCCTTTGCCCTAAGGCATTTGGTAATTTATTGCAGATGATTGACTTCCAGCAGTGATTTTAAGTTAATAAATAGTTTCACACATCAATGTGCACAGACATAATTTCATATATCTGAGGATGGATGGACACACATGCATAAATGAATGAATAAATAAATGTGATGCCTGTTCACTTACCCTTACACACATCAACACAATAATTTGCCACAGTTTGGATTTCTTTACAAATGAAACCCAGAGAGACTGGGATTGCCCAGGGTCACCAACAGACCAAAACTCTGTGGATTTTTGGGGGTGATATGGATGGGCTGAGGAAGGCAGTGCTGAGCTGCCACTGCCATCCCTCACACTTGAGGCTAAAGGTCTCTGATCAGTTTTCCACCATTTGCAAAACTCACAAGTGTGGGCGTGTTGCTCCTCCTCTGGGAGGGTTCAGCCCCTAAATCCATATTTCTATCAGCTTATATGGAAAATCAAGATTTCCAGAAGAACTGAAAAGCACTGAGTAAGTACACACAGCACCTGCAGGAAAGAGGGACACCAAGATCTGGCTTTTTCAAAGAGATTTGTAAATGTAGGTCACCTATTGCTGGACTTAGAATGGTTTTTTTCCCAACCCTTTTTCTGCTAATTTTTTCGTTAGCTCCTGTTTTTCTCCTTTTAGATCTTGCTTTTCCCGGCTCCAGCCTGCCTCTTCCCAGCCAGCTGTGTATATGGAATGATTTTGGGACATGCTGGCAGGGAGCAGTTTTAAAAATAAACATGGTGATATTCACCAGGAAGGCACCGCAGGCTGCAGGCTCCTTTCTGGGTGATAAAGATTTAATTACTGCATGCTGGCCCTCTTTACCTTCTTCCCAGCTGTAACAGGTGCCTGAGTTTCATCTTTCTTCCAGATTTTTCTCAAGGTAATTAAAACATTATCCTGGAGATAGGTATATTCAAGTATGTGAGACTCTCACTGCATTAAAGGGAGACATTTTTATTTTTTATTAACTCTACTAATCAGTAGAGGAATTATATATAAACTAAGCTAGGGAGGCTACAGGGAATTCTAGGTTTTATCTGGTGCTGTGTTTGCCTGTAAAATAATTCCATTCTGGGGAAACCTGCTATGGTTTTGATTTTAAGCAAAGGTTGTGTTCATTTTGTGATCCTGATAGCTTTATTCCACACAACCCTGGGATTTAGCTCTAATCCTGAACAAAATGATTTTTCATGGGAGAGAAAGAGGCTGCAGCAATGAGGACAAAGCCCTGGCCTGCAGGAGGATTTTTCCTCAGGCTTATTAAGAGACTTGGGGCAGGACCCTCCATGGTAGATTTTATAATGGGTCTCAAGTCACTTTGATCGTGATGTGATCAGATGCTCCTAAAATCTCTCCATACTCCCTTTTACCAGCCATTTGACTACATGGGTTTTGAAAAAGTAGAGAACGTAAAACAGCACCATTAAGACATCTGGACCCCAGGAATGTTACACATAAAACTTTGAAAGTAAGACTTGATGGTCTTGCAGGTCTTTTTCAACCTTAATGATTCTATGACTCTCTGAAGGGTAACAAAAATGAATCTTTACAAACTCTCTAATGGTGAATGACTGGAAAAAATTTTGTTGGGAGATTCACATTGAGAACTGAGGTCAAAGATTGAGTTTGAGACTGGGGTACTATGTTAATTTAACCAGACACTGCCCTCTTTACACACAAACCTCTTTCTTCAAAGAAATGACTTGGCATAGGATGTCATTGAAAAAGATTTATGAAATAAATTTTAAAGCTGTACATACAGAATAGAAATCATGCTCCATACAGCAAGTCATAGAATCATGGAATGGTTTAGGTTACAAGGGACCTTAAAGAAATCCAGCTCCACATTCCTGCCATGGGCAGGGACACCTTCCCCTATCCCAGGTCTCTCCAAGCCCCATCCAACCTGGTCTTGGACACTGCCAGGGATGGGGCAGCCACAGCTTCTCTGGGCAACCTGTGCCAGAGCCTCCCCACCCTCACAGGGAATAATTTCTTCCCTAATATCCAGTCTAAACCTACTGTCTGTCAGTTTGAAGCCATTCCCCCTTGTCCTCTCATTAGAGACCCTTTTGAAAAATCCCCTCTCCAACTCCCTTGGAGCCTCTCTAGGTACTGGAAGATGCTCTCCAGGCTGAACACCCCCAAATCTCCCATCCTGTCTCCATAGCAGAGGTGCTCCAGCCCTCTGAGCATTCTCATGACCTCTTCTGAACTTGTTCCAACATTCCATGAAATCTGAATATTATTCCCTGAGACCAAACAGCTTGGAGCTTGTGCTCCTCTGGTGCTGTTGGAGACAAAGAAACAAGCTGAACAGACTTTGCTCAATCTGCCCATTATTTTGTAGCTTTGTAAACTCTACTGTTAATGGAAATCATGCAGCCATCCTTATATTTTTTCCCTGCATGAGGAAAGAGAAGTGGGCTGATTTTTGACAGGTCATCAGGCAAACCTCCAACCCCAGTGTTTTATCTTTATGCTTTGAAAATCCTTGTTCAGTTCTTAAAGGCATATGAAAAATGAAACAAAATGATACTTTCCCCCCCCTTACTGTCCCATACCTGGGGAAAGAAGTCATTGACCAAAAAAAATCATTGACATCAGAGCCACCCTGGGAGACAAATTATGGGATTCAAGGGTTTCTCATATAGAGCTAAGGAAGTGAAGTTGAGCAAGAAACCACCTTTGATTTCTTTTGTGTTTGTCAATAAGGATCTATTTCTACTGGCCACTGAATTTAGAAACGTTGCAGCTCAATAAAGATTCAAAATATCTTCCATATATTTCTTCTTCAAAGCACTTGTTACTGGATCTGTAAACTCTTGAGTTGCAGAATCAGACCCTCAGCTGTTGTAAACTTGTGTGACTTGTCACCACTTAGAGCTTCAATGAAATTCGGTTTACCTAATGCACATTCAATACTGAGGTACCACATTACACCACCTCGATTTGCTTCAAGAGTTGCTTCAGTGTGAAGTTTCTGGCAGCTTCCTGAGACCCTCAGGGAAACAGAATCTAATTCTCTTAGTGCTACTCCTTGTAGATATTTATCAAGCCTCATGAAGCCCCATTTTGGCTCCTTTTTACCTCATTGTTCCCACCAAAAATCAGTTTCTGGAACACGAGCGTGTTCATGATTAGGAATGTTCTTCTAATTGCCAGCCTAAATTTATTCATGGGCAGTTTAGTCATCATTTGTTCCTCTACAAACTTTGTCTCTGCATTTATTTTCTTATTATTATCCCTTCTTGACTTTGTATTTAGTTCAGAGCTTGTAATGAACACTCCCTCTGTGTTGAGCAGTATTTAGAGAAACCTCCTGTGAGCAGGAGCTCCACTCTGAGCACACAGCTGGGACTTCAGTAGGTGCTTAGGCACCTTCTGAAGTGAAGTTTTAAATAGTGGGGTTGTACCAATAAAAGTAAGAAAATGTCCTCCACTAAGTGTTTCACTCCAAAAGGGCATAAAAAATGTGAAATAAAGCAATTGGAGCTTGGGGAAAGGAAGAAGATACAGAGTTTCTTGCTGTTCTTTCTAACGTCTCTTAGTTTAACTTTGGTGCAAGTCACTGCTTGTTGCTAGAAGGTTAAAAAGATTTTGTCATCCATCTCTGGGGTGCCCAGCACAGGAAGGACATGGACATGTTGGAGCAAGTACAGAGGAGGCCACTGAGCTGATCAGAGGGATGGATCAGCTCTGCTATGAGGAAAGGGTGAGAAAATTGGAATTGTTCAGCCTCAAGAAGAGAAACTCTGGGGAGACATAAGTGCCATTTTCCAGTACCTGAAGTGACAAGGGGGAATGGCTTCAAACTGACAGAGAAAAGGTTTGGATTGGATATTAAGATGAAATTCTTCCCTGTGAGGGTGGTGAGGCTCTGGCACAGGTTTCCAGAGAAGCTGTGGCTGCTCCATCCCTGGCAGTGTCCCAGGCCAGGTTGGATGGGGCTTGGAGAGACCTGGGATAGTGGAAGGTGTCCCTGCCCATGGCAGGGGGTGGAACTGGATGAGCTTTAAGGTCCTTTCCAGCCCAAACCATTCTGTGATTCTAAGATCTCCAGTTCTGAGGTTTACTGGAGCTGGTACGACTGGCCCATGTCAGAGAAAAGCTGCAAGGCTTGACAAACCTTAGGCCCATGATCTGACCTAAATAAGATCATTTTTGTGAAATTAATTTGTATCAGCAACCTAGTCTAGTGAAAGGTGTCCCTACCCATTCCAGGGAAATTGGAACTAGATGATCTTCAAGGTTCCTTCCAACCCAAGCCATTATATGATTCAATTATCAGCTCACACAGTTAAACCAAATACAGGGGAATGATAATCCAATTTACATCAGAGAAGGAATTTTCTTTAAAAAAGAATTACTAACAAAAACATAAAACACTTGGAGGTAAGTCATCCACTTTTAAGGAAATAAGAGATGTTTTTTGTTTGATGGTATTTATGCTTTTCAAAAAATCATACCTTGTAGGCTTGGTAATAAATAGCACTCAATTGAGATCATTTTTTTATTATAGTGCAGGAAAAGGTCATTTTCACATGAGTTTTCCTCCAGAGATGTCTGGGAAATAGAATTTTTGTCCTCTGACAAATTTCATCTCCTTAGAAAGCAGTTTTCATTTGTCAAAGAAAATTTCAAAATTTACCCGAAGGTCTAAATTGCTCATTCAAACTTCCAAACATCCTAATTTGCAAAGTTGAATATTACAACTAATCCAGAAAAATAAATTATATTAAACATAATTTTTAGACAAAATCAGAATGATTAAAATCATTTAGCAAAATGAAATAACCCTTGTAAAAATGAATAGTGTCGGGGTTTGGTCTGTTTTTACAGATTCAAAACCTCAGTGTTTCTACAAAAGTGCATTTTTAATGTTAGAAAAAAATGCTTGAACAAAAACTTTCCATCAAGCTCTGTCTGTCTGCATGAGGACCAAGAGACAAAAAAACTTGTGCCAAAATGGGACAGACATGTGCAGAGAGCTGCAGAATCCCAGAATACCCTGAATTGGAAGGGACCCACAGGGACCATGGAGTCCAGCTCCTGGCCCTGCACAGGTGTGCCAGGGTGCTTCTCCCTGGATGCTCTGGAATGGGATCAGGCAGCTCAGACAATGTCCTGTTTGCAGATCTGCCTGTGTGGATTGAGAAGGGGCACCATGAGCTCGGTGTTGATTGTGCTAAAATTCTGGCAACTAACCCTGAATGAATGTCCTGAATAAAAAACATCCTTTGGTAAAAAGGCAAAGATTTGGCAGATGAGCTGCTAAACTGACCTGGAGGCACATGACTGGCAGTCAACCCCTCGAGATTACTGAAGTCTGGTCCTCTTTCATCCTGTTAGGTTCTTCTAACATATTCCTCCTTGGACTGTGTGGAGGTACTTTTCTTGGATTTTGGGACAACTACCAAGGATACTTCCCAAGGTGAAAAGAAATCCACCCACAAGTGTTGATATGGTGACTTTAATCAATCTCTATAAAATGTCTTCTTTTGCTAGCTTTAATATCGTTGCTTTAATATAATTGTTTTAATATGGTGCATTATACTATACTAGTAGTTTTAGCTTTCATATTGTGTGGCAAATAATTATGATTTAGATCGTTCTGTTCAATAATTTATCATGATAATTCATTTTAATACAAATTTATCTGATCTGCTATGATTAAAAACAAAGTTTCAAAACTTAAACCACTGACAGTCTGAGGGCCAGATAAGATCCAGCTGCCCAGGCTCCTCTCTCTGGGAAGGAGTCTAGAAAGGTAGGGAATCCTCTCTACACCTCATTACTCAGCATCAGGGCTTCTCTAATAAACTTTTCTGAAGTTCCCACTCCACCCATAACACATGGAAAAGGGCGTTTTCTTTTGTCCTTCTTTTTCATCCTGAACTTCTAAATATCAGTGTTGGTGCCCTGGCTCTCTCTGGGTCACCAGTTGGATCTGGGTTATTATTCATCCACACACCAATCTGCATTCTCCTGCTAAAGTAGCACAGAAAATAATCCACAGTACTAAATTTGTCCAGTATCTTATTTGAAACTCTCAAAACCTACTGAAAACCTGCTTCAAACACCACCCATTAGGGAACAAGCCCATTGTCAGGTGCTTATCAGGAGCTGACCTCAATATTTTGCTCAGAGCTTTATGTTATAATTAATATTCCTTCTGTCTGGAAATGTGACAAAGAGCTAATAGGAAGTCTTTAAATCTCAGAATGGGGGAAAAAAATATCCCCAACAGTCCCTTTTAGTCTCAACTGACTCCAGAATGGGGTAGAGTGACAGTGATGCTGTAAGGTAATAATCTGTGCCTCTAAAATCAGAGCAGGTATCAGTGGCATTTCCTCAGGTGACATCAGGCATGGAGGTTTCATTGGACCACTTCAAGGAGAAGATCTTTAGCTGTTATTTTTGATGCTTCTGTCGCAACATTTTTTTTATTTTATGAGTCATTTTATTCTCTTTGTCAGATATGTCCTGTTCCCACAGGTGATCCAGGCTTCCTCAGAAGAAAGTAGAGAGGATGCAGCTCATTTCCCCATGGTGCAAATAATGGAAGCAGCTGGAAGCTGTTGGGTGAGAGGCAACCTAGGACTGCTGCACACCACCTCTGAATGTACCCTGGGGCGGCATCTCCGTGTGATGAGGACTTCTCACACTCTCCTAATTCATGGGAATTTTGCCCATTTTTCCACCCGTCATACTGCACTATTTCAGTTTGGCAGAACTATTCCCAGCTGCAGAATCACAAAACGGTCCAATTTGAAAGGGACCACAGTGGGGTTATCTGGTCCCACCTCCCTGCTCCAGCAGGGTCACCCCAGAGCACAGGCACAGGATTGTGTGCAGACACTGCTGGAATATCTCCAGGGAGTGTGTACACCGTCCCCAAAAGTGAAGGTGATGTTGCATCAGGGTTGTTGTAGTGTCTGAGAGGGAGGTACTCTGTTCTGCTCTGTGAAAACACCCACGGTCAAAGTATCTAGTACAAAATCCTATTTGGGACACAACAATTTAAGACCTTTTAAAACAGACAAGAAGAAAATGAGCTTGTTGCTGTATCCTTGTTGGGATATAAATCCAGGTACTGAGTGACATGGGCAAGCACCAAGTCTGTGAAAAGTTCAGATCATTTCATGGAAATGGATCCATCCTCCATGCATGACCAACTAAGGAAAGGCTGAGCAACCTTCTGTCTGTCCAACCAACAGCTGTCTGTCTCCAGAGAGGTGCTCCATCCCTCTGAGGATCTTTGTGGCCCTTCTCTGGACCTGCTCAAACAATTCCTCATCCTTCCTGTGTTGGGGGGTCCAGAGCTGGATGGGGTTTTACCAGAGCTGGATGGGTTTTACCAGAGCTGGATGAGTATTACCAGAGTTGGATGGGGTTTTACCAGAGCTAGATGGGTTTTACCAGAGCTGGATGGAGTTTTACCAGAGCTGGATGGGTTTTACCAGACCTGGATAGGGTTTTACCAGAGTTGGATGGAGTTTTACCAGACCTGGATGGGGTTTTACCAGAGTTGGATGGGGTTTTACCAGAGCTGGATGGGTTTTACCAGAGCTGGACGAGTTTTACCAGAGCAGAGCAGAGGGGCAGAATCCCCCCTCACCTGCTGCCCGCCCTGCTTTGGGTGCAGCCCAGGACACTTTTGGCTTTCTGAGCTTCAAGTGCACATGGCCAGGGCATGCTGAGTTCCTCATCCACCTACTTGCAGTATCAGCATGAAGTTCACAACCCAACTGGTTAGAGCTGCAGGTAGAGTTTAAAAATGCAATTCAGCAGCTGGAAGAGGCAGATGAAATATCCTGAGCCTTAGCCATGCTGCTCTCTGAAGACTGATTCTGCAGAGTCCTGGTTTCCTGGGGGACTCGAGATACTACATGCAATTTCATGCACATTTTACTATTGAAAGGGAAGCTTTCCTTCAAAAATATGTGTATCAGAAACTTCAGCACTTCTGCCTGTGTGGAGAGCGTTGAAAGTACTCTTTAGACTGACTCCTCAGTCAAAACCACTTCTGGCTGAACTTTCTGGAGAAAAAGGGGTTTTTTTCTCCCTCTAATTAAGTCTCTGTCAACCACTAGCAAGGCAAAAGGATAAGTACTTTTCTTTTTTTTTTTCTTTTTTTCTAAGCAGAGATAAGGCTGAGAAACTGAGAGCTAGGCATATGCTGACGGGCATTAGGCACTATTAGACTGATCTATCAGCCTGAATGATGATGGTCCCGTGGAAACAGTGAACACATCACCACTTAAAGCATTTAAAGCTGATCTGGACACAGCACCAGGGGATATTCTGGCAGAAACAATCCCAGACTAGACTGAGGATTAAAGTACATGGCCTAGTGATGTTAGTGGGGGGGTGCTTTGCTTTGGGATGGTTTCTGTTTCATTTTAGGGGTGGTTTTTTGTGCATCTCTAAATGCCAGGAGCCACATGAAAAGAAACACTGAGCTCCTGCACCTACCACAGAAAAACTCTCAGCATCATGAATTTGTAACAGGTCCATGAGCTGAAGAAACCCTCCAATGTGGGGTTAACTTCAAGCATGTCAGACATCCTAGTGGAAGACTTTTATCACCAGATTTAATTGACTGTGGCATAGAACATTTACTAAAGAAACTGAGAAGAGCAGACAGATTAACTCTGAGAATATCTGGGGCCAGTTTTCTGAACATGCACATCAAAGCTCTGCATGCACTTTCTGAGCATTAACACCTCCACATCATGGCTTTTCCAGGCACAAAAAGCACTCCTTGCCATGAAACCGGGATGCAAATTTTGGATTTAGCCCAGATAAAAAATTACACGGATACACAGGAATAAATGACACTGATACCTTAAAGCATTCGAGGTCAGAGCAGCTACCAGGGCACTGTATTTTTGAAGAATATTATGATTACTATAAAGAGAGTCCTGGAAAAAAACAGTTGTCTCAGTCTAACCACAACAGGATCAAGTTCCCAATCTCATTTTGTTGATCCCTGCTCCATTGCCTGAAAGAAAGGGAAAATGAAGCAGGCAAAAGGATTTATCTGGTGAGGAGCTGCTTGTGAAGGAAATCTGACTGAGCCCGGGGGCACCTCAAGACAGCACCATATAACCTGATAGCTACTGCTAAGGCAAGAGCATTTTCCCCTCTAATATTCACAGGTTTCTTTTGCTCATCAAGGCAGTGATGAGGCTGCATAAATAGTTCATGCAGTTTATATCCTCTGACTTCGTGGTGGTAGTGCTTGAAGAGGCCTCAAACAGAAAACAATCTCTTAATCAAAGCCTTGACTCTTTCTGTTGGATGGGAAGAAATATCAAATCATATACTGACATTTGATTCATGTGCTCTCCAGGGCCAGAAGAAATACAAGATCTCTTTGTATTATTTATCCAGAAATACCTGAGGAACCTAAGGGGAGTTTGTCTCTTCCACCATCGGGTGGAAATGTGTCATTGTTCT
The DNA here is from genome assembly GCA_037013685.1 of Acridotheres tristis. Taxonomy (NCBI): domain Eukaryota; kingdom Metazoa; phylum Chordata; class Aves; order Passeriformes; family Sturnidae; genus Acridotheres; species Acridotheres tristis. The sequence continues at coordinate 146,678,903 of CM072886.1, read as the reverse complement.
ACTGGAAAACATGGCAAAGTTTAATTAAACCTCTCAGTCAGGAAAAGAATCAGAGGAATCTGCTGGCTGCAGGAGAAATCCAGGTCAAATAAAGCTTTTGAGAGAAGATAGTTTACCTAACTAATGCTGATCATGCTTTTACAGATTTTAGATTAAATTAGTAGGTCCTATTTCAGCTCTTTCTTCAGTAGCTGCACACCTTTAGGCATTTCAGCGTGGTTGCTGTCACACAAGTGTATAAATGCTCTCCTAACTCAGGATTATAATTTAATTTAGTATTGATATATTGTACCTCTGTGGGTTTTTTCTGCTTTTTCTGCTTTTAAAGCCTGTGGTCACTGCTAGTCAGAGCAGTTTCAGTGGCAGCTGTGTACAATCTAAAACCTGAGTTAGGTTTCTGCTGCTGTAAATGAAGAGGGAGCCATGAATCACAGCAACAACCTTAAGTACTTGCTCTCATCACTTTATCATTCCTGAGGTTGCAAAGGTTTATGTTATTTCCAGTAAAGGCAGCACTTTGGGTCCATCAGCCACACTATGGTGCTGAGTTTTGGGTACTAAGAGTAAGCTCTGGATCAAATTCACGAGATCTTTTAGTTATTTTAAAGAAGCAGCTGGTGGAAATATTAAACTTCTAACACCTTCATTTTGAAATTAATCCCATCACAGGTGTACAAAGTGGTACAACATTACTCCTGTTCTGATTTTCATCCCTTCTGGGTATGGCTACAACTCCTATTACTACAATTTTCTGAAAGGAGGTTATGGACAAGTGGGGAGTCAGTCTTTTCTCCCAGGTAACATGAGGGAGGATTAGAAGAAACAGACTCCGTTTGGACCAGGAAAGTTTTTGAATGGATATTAGGAAAAAGTTTCTTCACTGGAGGGGTGGTTAGGAATTGGAACAGGCTGTCCAAGCAAGAGATGGAATCACCAACCTGGAAATATTAAAAAAAACCCCTCAACATGTAAGTAGGGTGCCTTAAGAAATTATTTAGTGGTTGACCTGACACTGTTGGGTTAATGATTGGACTCCATGATCTTGGAGATATTTTCCATTCTCAATAATTCTGTTTCATATACTATCTACTTATCTACTCTCCATCTTTCCTTATTCTCTTCCTACTGGTGCTCCAGAAGGATTTTTCTCTCTTATATCCCCTGTTCCACCTGCTGGCCTTGCAAAGACATCTCAAATATCCAAATGTGACCCAACAAATGCTGATTTTTCAGACAGATCAGTAAAGCTCTCCACACAAGGACTGGTAAGTCTGGACCTTTTGAGGATCTTCTGAGCAAGAGGCACAGAGAATCCTGTATGAGAACCATAAAAAAATCCACCAGATCCAAGTTGCCACCTTTTTCTCAGTGTTAGGTGCCAATTGCAACATGAGTGAAGATCACAGCTCAGGTGTTTTGGACAGTGAGAAGGTGAATTTGTCCACAGCTCACTGAGAGACACTGTGCTTTCTGCATGCTTAACAATTGGAGAAAATCCATCTTTACACCTCCTTTATTGAAATTAAATGCAAAGGGAAAAACCCTCAGGCAACACCGGAGGAAACTCCATTAACTCCAGCAGTGCCTGTCCTGAGCTCACAGACTGAGGCTGTTCCCTCTGTCAGAGAGGAGAGGCCATAGATTCATAAATTCCATTTATCCACATCCTGCCCATGATTTTATCAGCACTACAACAATTAATTGGGTCAAATGAGGCCCTCAGCAAGCTGGTCATCCCTGCTCATGGTGTGGGGTTTGAACTAGGTGGACTTTAAGGTCCCTTACAATCTAAACCATTCCATGATTTGATGATCCTTTGATGATATGGGAAGCATTAATAAGCATAGTGTCAGCAAAGGATAGATTTGTAAAAGAAGAGACTTTTGGAACTGCCATAGAGAAATAAAAAAAAAACAAAAACCACAAACCAGCCAACCAACCAAAAAAAACCAAAAAACTACAAAAAAATTAATAAAAAATCCAAAACAAAACCCCAAAACAATAAACCTCCTGGTAGAGCTTTTTGATGCATTTGGAGGGTGCAGAGCACAATTACAGGGTAATTTAACCTTGTAACAGCTGTGGTCTCTCCTCCAAACAGGAAGGCAGCAGTTTTCCTCTCCACACAGGAGGTAATCTTGGCCAATATCCCCTTCTGACTGTGCTTCTCTCTATACACTTGGAAACAGAAATATCATTTAGAAAACAACATTCCTAGCTACTCACAAGGCCCTTAAAGTACCTGCATGGCTCCTCGTTATAAAAATTGCTTCATTACTTCATACCCTCAAAAGGGATGTAAATTTTTATCCTGTCCTTTGTCCTGAGATCAACACTTCATATCAACTTGAAGGAAATTAAGGGGTGATGGAAAGGAACAGCTGAAATACTCTTTCCTTTGCTTGCTCTGAGGTTGTGAGAATGTCCAGTTGTGCTCAGTTAGGATATAATTTACCTTTATTGCTGGAAGGAGCTGTGGGTGTGTATCCACACCTGACTAACTCTGGCATCAAAAGATGCATGTCAGCTCCAGTCAAAGTCATGCAGCATCTGTAGTTAAAGAGGAGCAATAACAAGGCTATAAATCCATGGAAAAGAAATACCATCAATTTAATGTGAGGTTATAATGCAAGAAAAATAATAGAGCTTAATCTCCAATACGTGTTGAAATAACATCTGCCTCAGTTAAAGACTCACTCCTGGGCTGGATGGACACAGGAATTTTTTCACATCTATATCTAACTCTTATAAGATATTTGACATTTTAATAAGAGATCAACATGGCACAGATCAGATGGAGCAATTGTTGGTCAGCAGATAGTTCTGATCCAGCAATTAGAATGCAGGACTATTTTTAGCATGGTCTGATTCTAGTAGAGCCTTAAAGATTGTCTTCTGTGCTTATTGTGCAGTGACCTGGAAGAAATTCTTACTGATAAGGCTGTCAGAGCACCTATGAAGAGGAAAGGATGAATAATATGGACTCTCCCCAGGGATGTTATGACTGAAAAAAATTTGTCCCCACCTCATCCAGACTGAAAAACAGTTACGGGGTCTAACCCTTGCCTAGCTTTTCCTTTAAAGAGCAACTTGGTCTTTTTATTTCATCAAGAAAAAGAAAGAAATGGGATAACAAGGCCATGCAAAAATTCAAATGGAAGCAAAAGTTACGATACTAATGCTGACTTCTGCAGAAAGGATAATGCAAAAAAACATTGCCCGAAATGTAGACAAGGGAAATATGATCTTACAATAATTAATCACTTGGATAATGTGGCAAGTTCTCTCTTGTCAGACATTTTCATCTACAAATCTGTTTATTGGTGTGTTGTGGTTTTGGTTTTTGTTTCCTTTTCCCTAAAGAATGTATCCTAAAGAAATACACTGCAGCCTGGTCTGGGACCCCAACACAAGAAAGACCTGGACCTGTTGGAGTGAGTCCAGAGAAGACACATGAGGTTGATCCAAGGACTGGTGCTCCTCTGCTATGGAAACAGGTTGGGAAAGTTGGGGATGTTCAGTCTGGAGAAGAGAAGGCTCCAGGGAGACCTTAGAAACCTTAGAGACCTAAAGCTCTACAAGAGAGCTGGAGAGGGACTTTAAACAAGGGCATAGCCTGAATGGATTTAAACTGAAAAAAGGTAAATTTAAATTAGATAGGAATAAATTCTTCCCTTTGAGGGTGCTGAGGCCCTGGCACAGGTTACTTAGAGAAGCTGTGGCTGCCCCATCCCTGGAAGTGTCCAGGGCCAGGTTGGATGGGACTTGGAGCAACCTGGGATAGTGGAAGGTGTCCCTGCCCATGGCAGGGGGTTGGAACAAACTGATCTGTAAATTCTCTTCCAACTCAAACCATTCTATGTTTCTATGATTCTACAACTCTACAATTCAATGATTCTGTGATTCTATGATCCAGAGTTCTGGCCATGGAAGTCATGCACTTTAGAGGTGGCCAGAAAAGAGAGGAACAGACATTCTCAGCGATTTCTAAATAAAATTGTTTTTTCCAAACTCTCTTCTCAGCAGCTGCACCTCAAAGCACCTTGTGAAGGAGGCTGGTTCCATCAGAAATGGGGACATGCAGAGGAAAGGGGATCCACAACACTCAGGAACCCAGCAGCAACACTGGGCATGTGCCCTCATCTTGTGCATCCTGTTGGAGCCTTAATCCATTCCATCTGCAGACTCCAAACTGCTCACAGGGAAGCCCAGTCATGATATCTCATGTGTGCCCTAGTCTGGTACATCATTAACAAAGGAAAAAGTCTCTGCTCCAGATGCTGGCAGCTGAACTGTGAGGGTGAGGGAGAGGAGAAATTATGCCAGAAATGTCAACTCTGCTTTGATAGATCCTTGTACCACAAGGGAAAGCACTTCTTTATGTGCATTTCTGGTTTGCAACAGCCTTGTGTTTATTTTCTTTAAAGCTAAAATAACCATCAAACAGGTTCAGAAGTTCAGTTTGCATGCTTAGAAAGCTGAATTTCATTCCAGAGGAAAAATGAGAGGTTGGTCATGCAGCCTCACAGGAGATTAATTTGCAAAGAACTAGTAAAACTTCATAACACTAAAAGTTAAAATTTTGCAGTACAGAGTAAAACACAGAAATAAAAAACTTAAGTCCTTAAGAACTGGTCAAATTAGGAGATGCAGATTATTTTTTTTTCCTCTTCTGGGACTGGAAATAGCCATTATGGTTATGCAGTGCTCAGACCAAAAATAAGATGTGACATTTCGAAGTGCATGCAATCTGGTAAAATATAAAATATTTAATAAATATGTAAATTGGTCAAGCTACTTCCCCAAGGAGGAAAGCTTCAGTCGTGTTTTACAGCCCTCATTCACTTACGCAAATACTTTAAGAGGATCAAGGATGGATTTTAAATGAAGTTAAAGTTTAACGAGAAATATATAATCCTTTGAGGAAGAGATATTGTCATCTTCATTTATAATTTCTTGCAAGTTTTAAAATTAAGAAGCTGAGGGAGTAGCCTTCTGAAGTTTTGTGTGTGCAAACCAACGAGAATTGCAGCAGTTCACCTGAATCCTGCAGTCAGGGGTGTAACAAAATGTAGACATTGACAATCATTTCTATTCCTTGGAGAATTCTAGATTTCCCTAAGGATCTATGAAAGTTCACTGTTCAACTCATAAGTTTCAGATAGTCTTTATAAAACCTCACTTCTTTAGCAGTTAGGAGCCCTATTTTAATTTCCAGACCAAACTGATTCATATCTAAACCACACCCCTACATACATATATCTATATAGATATATCTATATAGATATATTTTAGATAAAAATTATGTGTTAGACAGAATATAGAAGAAGCTAGAGAAAGTTTTCCACACTTAAGCCAGCCCTGACATCAGCCCTGCTTTTATGATATGTTCAGTCTCTGGAAACTGTTGATGAACTGGAATCATAGAATGGTTTGTGTAGGAAAGAACTTTACAGATCATCTCATTCTAACCCCCAGACATGGCAGGGACAGCTTCCACCAGACCAGAGTGCTCACAGCCTCCTCCAACCTGGCCTGGGACATTTCCAGGGATGGGGCAGCCACAGCTTCTCTTGGCAGTCTGTGCCAGGGCCTCACCATCCTCACAGGGAAGAGATTCTTCCTAAAATCTGATCTAAATCTACCCTCTTTCAGCTTCAATCCATGAGTCAAAAATAGATGTGTATGTCATGTCCAGTAGCACCTTCTCATTATGCAGGTTTTTTAAAAGCCTGTTATAACCCTGAAAAAGTTGTGAATACTGAGGAGGCTGTTGAAGGAGAAGCAAGTGTCTAGATAAAGAAAATAAAAAGTAAAATAATGCAGAAATCACCTTTGCACTGGGAAAACCCCAGCAAAAGGACATGTAACATTTATATTTTCCTAGTTCTGGGCACAAGGAAGAATGAAAACAAATAAATATAGATTGAGAGTTGTTGGACCTGGAGAGTGTTTACAGCTAATGAATGGGTTGTTTGGAGCTGGTATCAGAAGGCAGAAATTCCCCTTGACACACACTTTGCTCACACACTTATGCATTGCTCTGTTCATTCTCCACTTGTTTCTGAGTAATTTTACACTAGAAATTATTGTTCTTTTTGCTTCATGTGCTCACATTTTGCATGCTGGAGAGTTTGAAACAAGTTGATAAAGGACTTAAGAAACTGTGGGGTTCAATATTTATTTTTCTCCCAACCAGGGAGAAAAATAAATAACAGCATTATATCATGTTTCAGAGATCTGCTCAGAGACCAGCATTCTGCCACCGTTGGTAAAGGCCCAAAGAGGTGTTCTGTTGCTGAGGAAAGTAGTGAGAATAGTTTATTTTATTCAAAAACAACTAAACTTAACTAAATCTGTATTAACATCACCTCATTCACACAGCACAGCAGCTAGATTTTTTTACCTTCTCTGACTTCACCTTTGCTGTCCTTGAAAGAAAATGAAGAGTTGAAGAGGACTGCAAGAGCAGATGACAAACCCATGAGCAACCTTATTTTCCTCCTCAAGAGCTACAGTTTCACAGAATCCATTTCACTGCTGTCTTCACCGGGTTGCTGTAACACTGTGTGAGGTTTCCAGGAGTGTGGCCTATGTCCATATCTAAGCCACACCCATATATCCATACATACTTTTTAAAATAAAAAAACTCGGTGGTAGGTAGAACATAGAAGAGTTTAGAGAGAGTTTTACATACTCTTAAACCAGCCTGGACATCAGCCCTGCTTTTATGATAATAAACCAAATACCAGTTTCTTGGCATTTCCATTCCAGACAGAATCACTGTCTCACCACCACATTTCTCATCTTTTATTCTGAAATCACCAGTCAGACACAATTTCTACAGCACAACAATGAGGATGAAGCTTGGTGCTTCTCCAGGTGCAGGCTGGGCTATTGCTGCCACATTCACTCTCCCTTCCCAAGATCAACGTAGAACTTTTCAGAAAGTTTCAGCTCCCTTCACATTAGCAGAACAAAAACAGTTCTTACAAAGTGTTTGGGCAGCTGAAACTCCCACAAATATCAGTGGGGAGAGATGGTCACTTCTGGATCAGAGAGACAGCATTAAACCTGCTCAGCCTTCAATGAGCTGCTGCTGAGGATTAAATTAAAGTTTAAGTCAGACCATGTAACTTTTACCTGGCCGAAGTTCAGTGTAATGAACCTAAATTCAAGAGATTTGCATGAAACTTGTTCTTTATAACTGACTTTTTTTCTTTACCACCTCCTTCACTCAGTGTGGAAGTGAGAGCAATAATTAAGACAATGTGTTTTGGTTTGGTGTTTTATTAGCACTATTTTGTTTGAATTCCTATCTTTTCACACTTTTTCCCCTCGAGGAGTGTCAAAACGTTCTGGTCTGCAGTCACCTACCCTCTCCCAGTGTCTCATCTGTGCCTATGCAGGGCAATAACCAAGACATTACCTTTGATGTCATTGTAGCCCAATAACAAGGGGAAACTAGAGAGAGTTGTACAAGTACTTCTCCAGAAAATTAATTCCACAGGCTGGCAGTCAAGCAGTTAAACCAGACATGGAAATGGTTTGCAATCTGTTCCACCAGTCTCTTAAGCTTCCATTGTCAAAGTAGGATTATTTTTCACTAGAACAGCAGCCCTCGGGAATCAGTGTAATTAAAGACAACAACAACAACAAAAATTTATTGTTTTTAAATATATCTCTAAGCTACAGGGTAAAGGGAAGGAGAAATCTAGTGCAAATTACAATATTTCTCCTTCTCATTCACGCTATATCACTCTATATCCAGTCGTGAGCTGAAGAAGCTGAGTTTGATCTCCTGTATTTGAGACAGCCTTTGCTATTTAACAGGAATCCATCCTTGGTGTTTATTCATGGGGACAACAAAATATTCCTCACCACTGGGAACTGCTGGGAAGAGCAGAGAGGGTGCAGCTTTCCTGGGCTGCTGGAGCACAAAACATCCCAGCTCTAAAGGAGTGTCTGCCACGACCTTCCTCAAGGACACCTCGTGCAGGAGGGAGCAGGGATGCTGATTTCCTGGTTTGCTGTGTGTAGGGTGCCTCTTAATGGGACTTCATGTCAGACCCAGGCGTCTGGGGGCATTTTATTAACATAAAAGGCTAACCTTCCCTCTTGCTTTCCCCTGAAATCCAATGCCTCTGCTCTAGAACACTCAGAAGTCAGGATGATGTTTTTGTGACAGTTAAACCCTGTCTTTGAAAGGGAATTGGCTGTTCCCTAAGCAAGGAAATAACTAGTGAAAATAGAGAACACCTCAAGAAAAAAAATTTAAACTTCAATTTTATTTCCGTCACCTTCCATCATATGAAATCTTCTGCTATGTACACAGTTGAATGTCCTTTTTCCATCTTTAATCACCACCCTCAGAAAGAAGAAGAAATTAATAAAAATGTTGGACTTGATGATCTTAGAGGTATTTTCCAACTTCAGGGATTCATTGATTGCTTTCTGTGATTCCATTCTATGAAAAATAAATCCACCAAGATCCACGAGAAGCCTCTCCTCAGGCAGTCTAAGAGCTACAAGCCACTGGAGAGGAGGCTCTATGGACAAACTGCATTTCCTAAGAACTAATTTCTCCTTTCATTCCTGCCCAACCCACTGCCTCTGGCCAGCTTCAGGAGCAGGATGCTGAAGACCAAGATCCGACTGAGTTACCTTGTATTTTTTATGTTATTTTCCATATACAGATTGGGTGCAAAGTTGATTTTTCTCCATTAGTTCTTCAGAACTGTAGCTGCTTCCAGGAGGATGTTTTTGGGCAGTCAGTAATGTCATGGCACAGTTTGAATAGGAGATGAGGAATAATTTTATGCTGTTGTAACAAGAGATGAGAAATCAGATAGAGATAACAAAATCAAGCAAAGCAAATTTAGTGAAGACAAGAAGCCTGCAGCACCTGATACCAACAGGAACAGACCATCACTGCTGAATTTGAAAGGCCAAGGTTATTAGGGTAGATCTTCCTGCTGAAGGGGCTGAATTGTGAGCAACAGAAAGGAGCAGAAAGGAGATGTGAACAATGTCTTAGAAAATCCCACCCATGTCTCTACAGAGAATCCTAGGATCACAGAATAGTTTGTGTTGGGAGGAACCTTAAAAATCATCTTCCCAACCCCCTGCCACGGGCAGGGACACCTTCCACTATCCCAGGTTGCTCCAAGCCCCATCCAACCCCACCTTGGACACTTCCAGGGATGGGGCAGCCACAGCTTCTCCTCATCACCCTCCCGGGGCAGAATTTCTTGTCTCTTCAGACAGCAGGCAGCAGATTAATTCCCATTTCTTCATGGAGCCATGTTGCAAACTGAATTAACTAAACATCTGCAAGGGAGGAAAAACAAGCAAAACACCCACCCACATATTCCCTAAAAATGCAGTAATCTCCGATTTTCAGAGCCAGCTTATTTCATTGACTTGCTTTATAGCTGCATTGACATAAGTAATAAGTTTGAAAAACACAGTCCTGGACAGGAAGAAATGACTGGGAGTGGGGAAAGCTGGAAATCACTTAAATCCACTTTGCCACAGACAACTTTCAGGCATGGAAGAAAACCTAACATATTCATGAGCTGAGAATTTAGTCCTTAACGTTTACATGATATTATAGCAAAGTGCTATTCTGTCTTTCCTGATGGCAAAATTAACTTTCAAGACATGTATTTTCATGGAAGCACGAAATCATAGAATATCCTGAGTTGGAAGGGATCCATAAGAACCATCAAAATCCAACTCCTGTCCCCTTCTGAAGGAAACTGAGGGGACAATAGTCACCACCCCCCACCAATCTCTTAATAAAATCATGCTTTGGTTATGTGTGTACAGCCCTGCTCCCACATAATTTAAAGGTTTATGAGTTGTGATATTGTCTTCCTACCCCCCAGCCTGCTTCATCCTGCCATGGTTGTGGTATAAATAGGACCGTGTAGATCCTTATGGACAATCCAGCCCTCCCAGATTCCAGTGCTCATTTGGATATTGGCTCCAGCTCCACCAAGAGCTGTGGATCTGTTCTTTGTAAGGCAAGGGCAGGAAGGCAGTGAGACATTGGGACAGGCTGTCCAGAGAAGTCGTGGATGTTCCATCCCTGTGGATGCAACCCCACCTTGGAGGTGTTCAGCTCCAGGTTGGATGGGTCCCTGAGCAGCCTGATCAAGTTGGTGACATTCCCACCTATAGAGGAAGGTGGGAAAAAGTCATTTTTTGGTTCACTTCCAATTCAAACCATTTTGTTATTCTGTGATTCTGTTACTCTGTGATTCTGTGATATAGATACACCATAAGACATAAAGCATACTAAATGATTTATAATACTACATTCTATAATACATTATTACTGTGTCTCTGTGTACATTTGTAGATATATGTATCATGTATAGCATACCAATAAATAAAACTTCAGCAAAACAGGAATTCTCTGGGAGAATAAACCAACATTTTCTCATCATAGTGGCTTTGATCTATCATATTTCATAATCCCTTCTTTTCACCTGTTTTAATATTTCTTTCATGAAGAAATTGAAGAGCACTCCAAGTCTGACAGCTGAGTAGTGTACTAGTTACAACCCACATATCAGGAATTTACATATGGTTGCCCTAAGGTTTAATTCTGAAAAAAAAAAAAAAAAAAAGGGGAATTCACTAACTATCACTTGCAATTCTTACAGTATTTCTCAGCATTCCTGGTTTCTGTCACTGACCTGGGTCTCTGGTTCAGCACAAAGCCAGGAGGAGGCATGTTGCCAGCCTGGCTTATGTCAAAGGACCATAGCCCAAACCCTGTGGTCTAGAAAGAGATGAAAAGAACCTTTCAATAAGGCAATGCCCAAGGCCACTCATCCAGCAAGTGTAAATCACCAGCTGGGAATTTTGCCCTGAATGTACAAGTTAATACATAATGCCAATATTTAAAATTATTTTATGTCTGTCTCAACTAATTGCTAAATGAAATTCAATTGAAAAATTGAAAGTAAAGGCAACAGCAATACAAAACTTTTTTTTTTTTTTTTTCCTGAGTGGCTGTACATGTGTTCCACTCTCCAGAGGATGAAAATGTTTGACAGCAAAGGATATTTGTGTTGGCAGGATCACTTGATCCATGTTTCAGGAGCCAAATTGAAAATGTATTTTCACAAGGTGCAACTGTAGATCATTGAAAGGAGCCAACTTCTGCAGTTGCACAAGTACTTCTGAGAGATAACAGATGTATAAATTAAAATATACCCCAAACCTGACAGAAATATATTTTGGATGGGAAAATTCAGTAAAGGCAGCAGATTTTTTTGTTGCCATTTTTACTAACGGTCCAGGACTTTTGGGCTTTGCTGTTCCATTTCTGCAATGAAATCTCTACAACAACTTTATTTTCCTTCTCTTTAGTAAAGGATAATCTCATCTCTTAGTGACTGGTCTCATTGCAGGGGATTCACATCACCCAAAATGAACAAGCCTTGGGGAAAAGAGACATTTGAGGTACCCACAAGTTTCCCCAGGAAACTGACAAAACAGAACTGCAAATTCCTGTTTGTTGGGAGTAAATCCAAAATGTTCCAGCCCTGCAAACACCAACTGGAGCAGGGGATTTGCTTGAGGGAAGTGATGGCATTCAGAGGGACTTTAACAGGTCTGTCAGAACAGCATCAAGTCCAAAACTGTGCTGGCACCATGCAAAGACAAACACTTGAAGAACAGACCAGCCATAGACACCCGGCCAGTTAAAAATTGGTGTTAGAGCTAAAGGATGAAAACCAAGGCTGCCCAAAGTCTGTGACCCATGACCAGCACTGTCAATCCTATTCCTCTGTGCCACATGGCCCATGGCCAACACCACAGTGACCACTGGTAGCCCACAAGATGTTCCATCATTTTCCTCCCATGGTGATGGCATCAGTCACACCTGGAAGCAGGCATCGAATTTGTGGCATGAAAAGAACATTCTCATTAAGGGAAATTGGACTCACTCATTTCCTAGCACTGTGTAGAGACACACCTTATTTCACTTTTTAACCCTACTATCCATAACAGTAATTCTCAAGGAACTCCATTACCCGTGTCAGGAACAAATCTCTGAAGAGAAAGATATTAAAGTATGGCAAATGGAGGGTTCTTATCATATCAAGAAAATAGAAAAGGAACTCAAGCATTACTAAATTTGTAGAGTTCAAGCCATTCTTGACAAAAGAAAATGAACCACCTGGAATTACTTCCATTTGGTTTGGAAGTTGGAAATTTATTTTTTGATGTGAAAAGATGTTGTTTAGTGGTTTTTTTCCTATAAAGAAACCAGCAGCCTGTACTTCTTTAATAAGCTGCTCAACATCTCTTTTCCTTACAGTAGCATTTACTTGATTATATTTCTTAATATATTTATTTATTGACCTATCACATGCCTAATATAATATTCAGGATCCAATCCATCTTGCCACAACTTTAAAGGGGCTTATTATAAGCCTTTAATACTATCAAGTGTTTTAAGAATGTCTGATCAGGGCAAAAATCCCAAATACTCTAATTAAACATGTGCTTTTGAGTTTCAGATGACCTTTGTCTGCTTTCAAAAGCTAGATTGATTTTTTTCACAGTATTTCCAAATGCAGAAAAAATCTATTAGATAGATGAGAAAATTGCCTGTTAATTATCATTGTTAGCATTAATGATAGTAATTAGGTTCTAGAAAAGAAACATCAGTCCATCTGAATCATAACTTCTGAATCAGAGAACTGCATTGATGAAAACTGCTATTTATTTTTAATCCTCTGTGACAGCATTTCACTGTGTCTTAATGCAATTTCTAACTTTGAAATTCAATTGCCAAGAGAGTTTTAAAAGTACTTTTCCAGCTGAGTTTTTTCTTCATAGTCATTTTCTTCTCTGGCACTTCCTAAATTTGTCAGTTCTAACAGTGATCTCATAAATGATGGAGATCTCCAGAAGTGGAGGTGAGCTGATAAATCTGCACTGTGTCACTTTGAGCCTTTTCAGCTTATGGTCCTGCCTTAAAGAAAGTCCTTTCTCAACAAACCAACAAGGCCCAGATTTAAAGGAAATCTGGATATCTGAATTTCACCAAAATAAGCAGTGTTGTAGTTGCAGGTGTCAAGAAACTGACAGAGTATGGAGGGACATGTAGCTCCATTTATGTTTCTCCATGTATTTATTACTAGATACAAGTAGAAACTAAATAGTGAACTCCAGTTTGAGTGTCATTGTTGAACTTGCTGCCTGGACACTCTTCCTCATCATCCAGGTAATTAAAGAAGCTGTTAAATAGGACTGGACCCAGGATTGACTCTGGGATCCAGGATCCAATGAGACTTTGCCCCACTGACCACCACCCTCCATGTCCATTCAGCCAGTTTTCAATGCACCTCTGCCCATGTACCAACACCTTTTTTGGGAGGATCTGATGTGAGTCAGTCAGTGCCTTCCTGAAGCCCAGGTAGGCAATATCATCTCCTCTCCAGATGTTCACTGTTCTCCCTTGTTGGGGCCCAGAATCCTGGGGGTTTTGAGCTTTCTGTGCTTTCTGGCACTGACCCCCTGGAGAACACTGCTTTTGACCTGAGGCCTTGGAGAAGGCTTCCAAATTTGAGTGATGGAGTTGGAATCACTGGTGTGTAGTTACAATAAAAGTGTGTGATTTCACATGGTGAAGGGTTTTAAATTTGAAGTTTTTATAATATAGTAATAGGTATGGGATAAGATGGAGGATTTTGGGTGTTGTCTCCTTTCTGTGTTCTTCCTCCTTTTTCTTCATGATTTCAGGTAGTAGTTTTTGGTTGGACAGTTAGTGCTGCACTGTGGGTCACAGGAGTTTGGTTATTGGTTTAAAAGTATAAATAATAGAGGTGTTAGTTCTTTATTGGACTGTTTAGCTTTAAAAGACCTTGTAACTACCTAAATTCACCTCCATTTTGCTCACTTTTAGCTGGTAGCTACAAGTGTTGCTGAGATTTCTGTGCTTTAGATAAGATTTAATAAACAACCAAGTCCGAACATGAGAAAATTCATCTCCATATTTTTTAATCTTGGCTCTGAGTGAAGACAGAAGAAACTTCAGACAAACCATGAATTAAGTGGTGCAAAAGCACTACCCCAGTACACTCCTGTCTCCTCCTAGGTCACTTCATCACAGAGCTTTATCAAGTTGGTCAAGCACAACTCCTTGGTAAAGCCATGCTCTTGCCCTGATCATTCCCCCCTCAATCTGCCTGAAATGCTTTTCAGGATCAACTTTTCCACCACATTCCAAGGAGCTGGAGTGAGTCTGACCAGCCTGTTGTCCCCTGGGCTCTTCCTTTTGCCCTCTTTGAAGGGGAGCATGATATTTTCTTTCCTGGTTTTTCAGCACAGATCCCAGTCACCACAATCAATCAAAGCTTTCCCCCTTCTCTGTGTCCTTTGGCACAAACTTCTGTATCTCTTGGCTGCCTCTTTTGGAAGGTCCAGTGAACCAAATCCATAAATTCTCTTTCTCACTTTAATTTTTTATTGTTTTTTCTTTGATGTAGAGATGATCATTATTTGGGCAACTCAGTGCCTTGCTGTACCTGCTTTACACATGTTGTGACCTCAGTTTGGTTTAGGTAATGTGAACATCAAATAACCTGCACCTAATCAAACACAAACCAGGAATCACCATGCAAAAAAAAAAAAAAATAAATAAATTAAGTAGCTCATGGGAAGTGGAAACTTTGGCAGAGAAGGTTAGAAGGAATCTCGATTTTAAGACAAATGTCCATGGTTTCCAACCATGTCTAGCAGTCGTGTTTGTATCAGAGGTCTGGTTTTTTTTGTTTAGTTTTGTTTTTCTTTTTACAAATATTGTACTGTTAATCAGTATTGTAAAAGTGGTGAAAAGTTTACTAAGTGATGATTGCTCAGAAACTCATCTCTGGGTCAGGAAGTTTTCTAAGACAGATAAGGGGCTCTGCCAACAAATTATTTTCACACAAGAGATGTTGATTGGCAGAAAAGCAAAAGAAAAAGCCATGGCACAAGAAAGGGATTCACAGTGCATAGCCTGGAGTCCTGAGCTGCTATTGTAATTTAAAGGACTAATTAATTTAAACTGTTGTCCTCCCTTTCTGTTTGCAGAAATGTCAAAGTCCAAAGCAGCCTGAAGTAAAATCTGTCCATCATTTTGTAGTTCTGTTCTTTGCTGAGCTGCACTGGTTTACAAACCTCTGTTCTCTGCCTTGTGTTCCTTTCTCTGTTGGAACTCCAGTGTGAATGTGAATTTATTTCCATTTTTGGAACCTAATCTCTCTGCCTGGCTGTGAATTATCACCACAGCTGCTTCAATGATAATTGTCCTGTTTCTTTTAAGCATACTTTTATCTCCAGTAGCATTCACTTAATGAAAGCAGAGACTTTGGGTTTAAAATATGTGTTGGGAATGGATGCATAATGAATATTTATAGATATTTAAAATATTTACAATGTTCAGAAATAAATTTAATTTTTTTTCTCTTCAACATAATTTCATTTTTATCATGTTTTCAACACTAAAGCATTTATAGTTTACTTTGGCATTCATCTGACTCTATTGTCCTTTTTCCATGGATCTGTTCGACTGGACCTTTAAATAGTTAAAGTCTAAGATTCCTAAACATAGCAGAAATATTCCTCAGCTCACAGGAAGTCCAGAAGGCAATAAGAGCAGATATATTTTAGAGTTCCTTTTTCCTTTTCAATTATTTATTCTTAAGAAAATATATTCTTAAGAAAAATCTGCACATATTTGCATAAATGGCCATTGAAAATGGTAGTTCTGTAAACTGTGGCAGACTCATAGTACATACAGAGTAAATGCTCAGAAAACCAAACACAGATATATAAATTCAACTACTTTATTAAGAGCAAATGTTTATGACTTCGAATAAATTCTTTAGATAGAACTTAAAACTTGAGGGGTTGGGTGTTTTGGTGTTTGTTCTTTATTTTCCTGATTTGTGGGCAGGATTTTTCTGACTTCTACTTAACACTCTGAAAATGAGATAACACAACTAATGTAGCTTTGAAAATTAATTTTTATGTTATCACCACAGAAAGGACACAGCAGAATTTGCTCTGGAGATCTCTGTGTCTCTTTACCAAAGGTGTGTGGACAAGTAACTGCAAGAGACACCTTCCTTTTCAATCATCAAAATTAGTTAAGGGAGTCCTGGTGAGAGCTCTGACTCAGAATTAACATTCTCAGGGATTTTAAACATTCTGCTGACTTCTAATGAACAATCTCATTTCTAAATATTATCCTGACTTGATGTTAACTATTTTTTTATGAGCCACAATACCACAAATGTAATCAACAGTTATAGCTATCCTGACTACTTCGTGATAAATAGTCCCTGATTTAATATTAATAAAAGTGCATTTGAGATTGAAAAATGCAGCACATTCTAACTAAACTCCAGTGAAATGCATTATGGATGCAGGATTTCAGGAATAAGGAAAATTTTTATATATTGATATTTATTGACATTAATTTTGACAACTGCATTAGGTGTGTGTATAGCTCGTATCCTCTACGTTATATAGGGTATTTCACATAATATTATTGCTTATAAATATCTAATGCAGTTATGAATATAAACATGGACATGTATATGCTGATGCAGGCAGAGATACCTTTCCATCTGCAGCTGGGCTGAAAAGCTGGAGGCCTCTTATACATTCTTTGGTTTAGAGAATTTTTTCTCTTTTTCAAACTACTGCATCATAAATTAAAAAAAAAAAAAAGAAACAATAAAAAACCCAATAAAAATATAAAACAAGACAAAATCACTGTGCAACAGAAAGGTATTTGTAGTATGGTGTCACTGGAAGGTCCCATGTGATTTTTCCCATTTATGACTTTATTCGTCCTCTTCCACCACTCCTTTGGAAGTGATGGTGGTTGTGGTGGAGGAAGGAATAGAATCACAGAATCATAAATGTTAATGTTGGGTAAAATTCTTTAAGATCATCAAGCCCAACTGTCAACCCAACACCATGCTCACCACTAAACCATGTCCTCAAGTGCCACATCCACAGGTTTTTTGAGCATTTCCAGGTGTGGTGATTCCACCACATCCTTGGGCAGCCTGTTCCAATGCTTGATCACCCTTCAGTGAAGAAATCTTTCCTGATAGTCAATCTAAATCTCACCTGGTCCAACTTAGGGTCATGCTCTTTTGTTCTGTCTCATGTTACCTGGGAGAGGAGACTGAGCCCACCTGGCTGCACCCTCCTGTCACCTGTGGAGAGGGACAAGGTCCCCCATGAGACTCTTTGGGAACTCTCCCAGCTCCCTCAGCTGCTTTTCATCAGGCTTGTGCTTCAGACCCTTCCCCCAGCTCCGTTGTCTTTCTCTGGACACACTCCAGCCCCTCAAAGTCCTTCTGGAATGATGTGGCCAGCTGGAGCTGGTGCTGAATGAGTGCTGCCACCTCCTCTCTGCCCACAGCTGCTCATCCCTCCAGCTAAAAAAGGAGGCAACAAAGAGCCACCAGGCAGAAGCAGTGACATCCCTGTTCAGTGCAGCACAGAGCAGTGAAATGCACAGAGGAGAGGATTTAGCCTGTAAGTTGTTTGTCTCTGTTGTCATTGCCATTAATCAATCCGTGCTTAATGCCATTTCTTCCAATTCACTAACTCTCTGCTGCCAAATCAGTGTAATCCTGTTCTCCTCACTGTCTGTGTGTGTGTCTCCTGACTTCACCTCTTTCCTGCTCTCTCTTCCTCCACTGCCACCCACCTGTCTCCAAAAAGCCATGGTGAGTAATTGAATGGAAAGATAAATATTTTATGCAAGAATCTGTGGCTTTGGCCTGGATGCCAGAGGCTCCTTCAGGCATGAAGCATGTGGCAAAATAACTAGGGATAAAAAGGTAAGAATATATAGTGGAAAGCACAGTTTGTATTCCATGGATGGAGCAGGGTCAGCACACCCAACCTCCCACAAACACAATCTAAGAGGGACTCAACAGAGGATGGAGCAGAGTGAAAACCCCACAGCCAGACTCTGTTCCCGTGCAGGGGAGGGAACTCAGTGGTACTTTCCAGCTGATAAACCACTCACAGCAGCTGAAAACCAAGGCAGAAAAAGGAGGATGTTCTGTTGCTGAATCAGCAACCCATGGATCATGGCAAAATCCCTCTGCTTGGACTGACACACGTCTCCATCCCAAAGTTATCTTGGGTACCATCCCCAAGGTGCAGACTGCAATGAGGTTTCCTCTCAGAGTGAACAGACCAAGTGTCCTCAGTCACTCCTCATGCAGCTTCCCCTCAAGGCCCTTCACCATCTTCATTACCCTCCTTTGGTTGCTCTCTAATAGCTTTCTATCTTACATTGTGGTGCCCAAAATAGTACACAATATTCAAAGTGAGGCCACCCCAGTGCAGAGCAGAGCGGGACAATCCCCGCTCTTGCCCAGCTGGTGATGCTGTGCCTGATGGCCCCAGGACAGGGTTGGTCCTCCTGAGTGCCAGGACATTGCTGACTCATATCCAGCTTGCCATCAACCAGGATTCCCTGAGTCCTTTTCTGCAGCACCAGCCCCAATGCAAAAGAGAACGACTGACCATGACAAACAGGTCAAGTGTCATTTTCTAGAGGAAGGTGTGCCCATGGAAGGTGGGGGGAAAATCGATGATGTTTAAAGTCCCTTCCAATGCCAATCATTGTGTGAATCTGTGATTCTATGATATGTGCACTCCTTGAAAGTCTGTTGTTGCTGTTGTAAGCAAGCTATAAAATTGCTCAGGCTATACCCAAAGACATCCAAAATGTTTCTGAGTGAGCAGGAACTGAAGAAACTTTTATACTGAAGAGTTAAGCATGTCTGATCTTGGGACATATTTATATTTATCTCATATCTTGTTGTTCTTTTTCTCTAAACATCTTTAATGTTTAAAAAAATCAAAGTTTTTCTTCTGGATTTCACTTTTGACAATGAATTCAAAAGAAATTTGTGATAATTTGCTAACAGCTTATATAATATTACCTTTGTTTCAAACCTAATCTACCAGTTCTGATCCTTTTCCTTCCCTAGAGAAGAGTCCAAAATTCAACATATGAGAATTAAATTTACAGCTGATTTTGAGAGACGTGAAAATATTTTGAGAAAATCAGACAGGAATTGTAGAATTTTCTTCTTTCAAGTAAAGATGGCTGTTGTTTTAAATTACATATACACCTTCTTTCAAAAAGTTAATGGAATTAAATTTCCCTGGTATAATTACAGGAAGTGATGGGAACACAAAATACTAACAATGCTAAAGTAATTTTTTTTAAAAAGCACAAACAAAAACAACTCCTCGGTATATAGACTTTCACTAGAAAAAGAAAATGTTACAGTGATGAGATACAGGGAATAAACAGATTTTGGATTAAACAGACTTCTTCTGCTCACTTACTTACCTTCTAAGGCACAAATAGAAAAAAAGAATTTAAATTACAATAGAAATAGATTTTTAAAAACACAGAAGTTCATAAAAATTTTAACTGCCTTGAAGATACAATGTCTTTCTTATATAAAACTATACTACTTATATAAAGCTTACATAAAAACTATCTTGTTAAGATAAGAAAATATAGAAACCTCCTAAGCAAAAGATTTATCCTGAAGAAGAGAAAAACTAATTTTTAAAAATAACTAATAGCAGTCCCTGGAAGAAAATTCCTTTAGAATTTTATAATAAGTGAGATGTCAGATGATTTTCACACAGGTGATGTATTTTGGTCTGAAACTATTGCATCAGCAAATTTTACAAGAATATAAGGAGAAAAAAGCAGCAGAGCTTCAGATACCTTCCAATTTTCCTGTTAGGTATCCTTGACAATATGATTTTTTTTACAAAATCTGCTTTTATGACATTCGTGATGATTGTATTGGGAACACACTGTTTTTTGGTCCCCTGATATTAACTCTTCCAAAATCTCACAATTAGGAGATTATTTCACACCACCTGGTCCCTGTACAGTTCACTGATGTCCCGTGGCCACACTGTCCCTGTACAGTTCACTCCTTAGGTGAAGGAAAAGGAGTTCTTGTCTCCAAAACAATGTCATCCCATCAAGATGGAAATGAAAAGAAAACCCAGCAGGAAGGAGAGGAACAGAAGCAATCAATCCCTGGTTTAATTTTGTTTATTTGTTTTATTTCCATTTCTATGTCTCTTTGTACAAGGGGCTCTTGCTGTATTTTGGATCCCAGTGTCTGATTTCTGACTCCCTGACGTGCATCAGTCACAGGTTTGCAACACCCAGGGTTGGACAGGGACTTTTCACAAGGACAAGGTAGGGCAAGGACGAATGGCCTTAAACTGGAGAAGGATTTAGATTAGACATTAGGAGGAAATTCTTTATAAGGGTGGTGAGACACTGGCACAGGTTGTTCAGAGAGGTTGTGGACTCCCCATCCCTGGAAGTGTCCAAGGCCAGGTTGGATGGGGCTTGGAGCAACCTGGGATGGTGGAAGGTGTCCCTGCCCATGGCAGGAGTTTGAAACAATATGATCTTTAAGGTCCCTTCCAACCCAAACCATTGTGTGATTCTAGAATTCTGTAAATCTGGAGGTTGCTCAGAGGAAAAGAAGAAAATCTCTACAGCACATGGGTCTGCAGAGGAGGGGGTTGAGGGCAAACACCTCAGTCCCCCAGTGGGGATGTGGTGACACTGATTAGTGCTGAGTTTCCTGCACCTGTAAATTGGAAATGGGAACTGGGTGTGAGAATTTAATAATATCTGTTTAATCAATCCTGTTCATAAATGGCCTGTCAAAGGGTGTTATGTCCAATTAGTATCTTTCCTTTTTCCTTCCTTTTTTTTTTCTTTTCTTGTTTGTATGTGTTTACTGAATGTTGACAACATCCAACTCTCCTGATTTTAAGAACGCGTCACTTCGAGTCAGCATCTGCTCAGTGTTTCATTTTTAGCTCGAGAACATATTGGCTTTCAGACACAAACAAGTGAAGCCCCAACATCTGAATCTATTTCTGGGAAAATGTGCTGAGGGATGGAGCTCCAAGAACATCTTTCACAGGGTTTATTAAAAATCAATATGGATTTTTTTTTTACCCTTTCCCTAAAGTCACACCAAGTTAAAGAGTGCTGTTGCTCCAGGCCAGTTGGATATTTGGCATCCCCACCCTGATTAAACTATATCCACTTACACACACACACGTGTTAATATTCCTTCATGTCTTATGGCTGTTTGTTATATCTTTGTCATTTTTCTGAAGATTTATTTCTCTAAATGTAGGATATCATCCTTTGACCTACACCTAAGTGAATTATAACCTGGTAATCCGTGTGGAGTTCAGCTGAGCACGCTGTATATCAGCAGGAGAGAGTGGAGCTGCTTCTCATGGTCTCATCAGAGTTCACCACATCAGCTCTGAGAGGCTCCTCTGCTGACCTGAGTGCTCACACTGCTGGCACACGTGGCTGCTTAAAATAGACTGAGCCAAAGTTCATCTGCAGATTTTTAAAAAAGAAATTAAGACAGAAGAATAAGAGGCATCGGGATAAAGCCAATAAGAATGTTACTGCAATTCTAATTTCTCTTTTTCAGTCACTCTTTAGGGGTTTTTTTTGGCCTGGCGTTTTTAGGTTAAGATCAGTGTCTTGCCATAACAGGTTAAAAGGGGTTGAAAAGCTCCAGTTCCAGCTATAAAGGTTGTGGTCCAGCTTCTTAAGTAATTTAAGCATGACATGTAATGCTGAGTCTAGGAACTTCCACATGCAAAATCAGGAAGAGGCTGCCCAGGGAAGTGCTGAAATCATCATCTCTGATTAAAAAAGCTAAAAACATGTGGTTGTTGTGCTTGGGTTAGTGGTGGGCTGGGCAGTGCTGGGTTAATGGTTGGAATTTATGATCTAAGAGCTCTTCTCCAACCAAGAGATGTTCTTTCTGAATGAAAGAGGGAGAGCATGCAAAATGCATCCATTAGCAGCACATGTCAGCCATGGAGAAAGATGGGAAAGAAAATCCCTGCTCAAAATGCACAGCCCAGTAAAATCTGGAGAACAAATCAGGCTATTTTGCTATCCAGGGTTGACATTAATTAAGTGTTGACACAGAACATATGTTTTTTATTTCTTTCCTGGATATTTATCTTTATGCAGGTGAATAGAAAGATATAATAGTCAGCTCCCTCAGGATGCTGCATGGAAGCAATCAATCTAATTCTTGCACAATTTATCCATGCTTCTCTCTACATCCTAGTAAAACAAGTGTAAAAAAAAAAAATAGGTTCTCTTGGCTCTTAATTGTCTTAGGTCACTTCATGTGTATGTAGATGTGTGTTTTGATCTTGGGTGAAGTCTGTGAGTGCATGAATCCATCATATCCCTTAAAAATTTCTCTCAGCTTTTGCTAACCTCACTCTAATGCTGATTAATTTCAATTAACTTAATCTAAGATGGCAAAATATTTAACAGATACGGGTGGCACATCATAGTTATTAATGTTGTCAGGGCTAATTGGAGTGTTGTTGCATTCTAATATTGCCTCGAGTTTGTCAGCTTCTTTCAAATCAGATAAATAAGTACATGGATTAGGTAGTAAGTAAGCAGTGCAGGTAATGAAAAAGCATTTCAAACCATGTCTCCAAGCACTTTTTTATCCTACCAACATTAAAAATCTAAAAGGAGATATTTATCTTCCTTTTCTATTTCTTTCTGCTTCTGTTGTTTTTCAAGTAGGCTTTTTCCCTTTTAGATTCTTAGAAAATGAGAAGCTGGAGTTGCCTTAGAGGCAAATGTTTTAAAGGAATGTATTATTTCTTCTATACTGATAATTTACAACAGATTCCCTCGTCTACCCTTACCATCTTCCCAATTGTTAATCATTTGGCACTCTGTAAAAAATGACATTTTTACTTTTCACTTCTGTATGGGTAGTCAAAGATCCTATTCAAGACAGCATGAACACAAGTTTATTTCACTTCCTTTGAGCACAATTCTGTTTAAGACACACTTAGCTTTAAGAACATATTCAAGTCTCTCAAAGCATTTTGCTGCATGTGGAACAGAGAACAAAAAAACCTTAAAAAACAGACTTAGCCAGAGAAAGATTTTTGAAAATGTTTATCTGGGTGTATATGCACTTCAGTTTCCTTTTAATAAAAGAATGGTGAAAGAGAAGGGCTGAATTTTTCTTGAGAGAAATAATGCAACTGAGGCCTGGGATATTTGGAGGCTTTTATTATTTTCAAAGGCCATGGTGCACAGTTGTCAAATGTTTAATTTTCTTTGTTTACTTATTAGTATCATGACACTTATTTATTTTGCTTCTGTGAAGTTTTCTCAAGAGCACAAAAGCATGAGGGGTTTTTGAGCACATAGTCCATGTTGGAAGGAAAGGACTGGAATAAAATTTCAATCCCTGAGCTGTAACAATCATCCATTCCAAACAGCAAAGTCTGTCTTTAAATCACCAGTGCTGTGGTTCATAATTTTAAGCAGAATGCATCTCTTACAATTTCAGTAAAGAGAGAGAGAACAAAAAGCTAAATCAGGGAATACTAGCTTTGCCAAAAGTGAAATAAAATTCATTTGAGGTGTGGATCTCAGCAAAGACCCCAACTTTTCTGGACTCCAAAAACCCCTCAACCCAAACGTTCTTTTGTTGCAATCCTCTACATATTAATTTCCCATCCACTTATCCACTTTGGTGGGATAAAAAATATACTGAGATCATATTCATTTATTTTTGAACCATAAGAATTAATCCCTTCTCCTTCAATGTGTGTATTTCAGTTGACGTAGGAAATGGAGAGTACGTGGACTGCCAGGTCCTGAAGATTTTATCAAAATTATTCCCAAGTATATCCTGTCTGCCTCAATGACTGATATTTTACAGTTTGTCATGGGAATAGAAATAATTTCCTTCCTTCCTTCCTTCCTTCCTTCCTTCCTTCCTTCCTTCCTTCCTTCCTTCCTTCCTTCCTTCCTTCCTTCCTTCCTTCCTTCCTTCCTTCCTTCCTTCCTTCCTTCCTTCCTTCCTTCCTTCCTTCCTTCCTTCCTTCCTTCCTTCCTTCCTTCCTTCCTTCCTTCCTTCCTTCCTTCCTTCCTTCTCTCCTTTCTCTTGAGGAACCTGAGAAATCAAGCCACCAAAATGTCCTTTGTCACGTGGATGCACTCCTTGCACCATTAGTTCAATTTAAGATTTTCAAATAAATCATCCTGGTTCTCAGGGTAGCAGGAGAAACACATTACCAGGGAATACCTCACAATATGGAGAAAGAGTTTAGTTCCTGCTATTTACATCCATTCCAGCAATACTTGGGACAAGAAAAAATTCCCCAGTGCCACTGATTAGTCCCACTAGCACTGCTCAAGTGCAAAATTAATTAGATTTATTTCATGCTGCTTCTTTCCATTAGCTTGCATCCTGCATCCACTCCCTGATTCCTAGTTATGAAAGCCAAGGCCAGTGTCCTGCTGTAAATGGGTGGATTTAAAATACATAAAATATCGTCTCAAGGCATTCAAGAAAGGCAGCATCTCTTAATTCCTGCCTTTGACTGAGTTTTTGATTCAAGAGAAGATTTTGCCCACTTATGGAAAAGATATCATCGATTAGCTGTTTGGAAAAGTCTTGAGTTTTAGAACTTCTGTCTTCTTTTTCCCACCAAGTACCAAATAAATGTTTCTCTAAACACACCATGATGAGGAAACCTTGAAAGTTTTCCAGGATGTGATTAAAAGTCCTACATAAAGTTGGGCTGTAACAAAGCTGTAAATTCTTGATTGATAAAATTATGGAAGTGTATACTGTGACAGTTCATATAACAAATTTTTCATTTGGTGCTTTTCAAGTGGGAATCACAAACTCTAGCCCAGCAGAGCCCACAAAGATGGATTGCTGCCTTGGACAGACGAGGCCACACGATGCAGAAGCAGGGAACAAGTCTGGTTTCATCAACCAAGCACAAGGACATGCAGTGATAGGACAAGGGGAAGGGGCTTGAGCTGAAAGAGGGTGGATTTGGATTGGGTGTTACAAAGAAATTCTTCCCTGTGAGGGTGGTGAGGCCCTGGCACAGGATGCCCAGGGATGCTGTGGTTGCCCCATCCCTGGAAGTGTCCAAGGCCAGGTTGGAGAAGGCTCTGAACAACCTGGTCTAATGGAAGGTGTCCCAGCCCATAGCATGAGTTTGGAATAATATGATCTTTAAATCTCTTCCAACCCAATCCATTCTATAATTCTGTGACCATCCAAAGGTATCTTATCACACTAACAGAAATTAAAGATGAATCCATCCATCAATGATGTTTCCATCAGCACCTCTGAAAACATCTCTGCTTTCTTTCCACCTCAGTACTGTGTTATCTGCACATCTAAATCCTTCTAGGGAGCTGTAATTTGCAGCATCTGCAGAGGGTGATTACATTTGAACCTGTGTTACTGCCTCAATTTCCACTACCATTAATTTATTTAATTTCCCATTGTTTTTGCAAGTGAGTGTGTTATGTTCTTTGACCAGTTCCTCTAACAAAACTAATTTTCCCTTCTTCAGTTCTATGAATTTTTCCCATGCTAGTGGTTCTGAAAGGAAAACATTCATTACAGACATTAGTTGATCTCAAGATTTATTAAGTCCCAGAGGACTTTCACCCAATACATTTATTCTAAAGGCATAATGGAGAAAATGAGTCTGAGATAACTGAAACATAAAAAGAATTGATTATCTCTTTATACTTAAGATCATATCCCAGACATTTTGCTTGTGCCTTCAGTGATATTCTAGGAAATGCTCATTCTACTGCATGCGTTGTAGTTCTTTGCAAAATACTTGTAAAAATTATTTAGGAGGTTGACTTTGTTTATTTTTGTGGGAATAGATCCTTCTCTTTAACTACCTTCCTTAATTTTAAACATTTTTTAAAAAGCATTTAATATATCTAGAAAGAAACATTTATCCTTCTCTAGCAACCATAAAACTAAAAAATGTTTAATGACTGCAGGCACCTCCTCTTTTTTTGTTTATGGAAGAATTAACACAGAAAAAACTTCTTTCTTCGTTCTGAAATTGCTGTGATTTGTATTTGAACACTAACTCGTCTTAAGGTCCTTTTATATCCGCTGCTCTTCAGCAAAATACACTGAATTATCAGGTTCCCCGGCCATGAGTTTTGGTAGCTGGGCTAGTGACAGTTCACCTTTGCTTGTAGGAATCATAAGAACTTGAAGCAACCAGACAAAATCTGCTCTGGCAATGAAATTTCAGCTCCCATTCCTGTTCTGTGCCACTCTGGCTCATCACTGACACTCTTACTCACTGCTGCCCTCAAGCAAGAGTCAGAAATCTTCCTCCTCCTCAAATAGTTCTTCTTGTGTTTCTTCAATTTTGCTTCAGTAGTAATGATAGCTTGAACACACCTTTGTGTGATGTTGGAATATTGAGTAACTGTGGCTCTGGAAGGATATTTACCTATTCTGAAGAAATATGCCCCACAAGTAACTCACTACAAACCTAACTCTACTCTCAGTGACACATCAGCTCACAACAATAATTTGAAGTCCAGCCTTTCAAACCCCGGGATGCCCTCAGGGGCCACCAGTCCAGCTAAAAAGAAGAGGTTTGGGGGTTTTTTTGATTGGTAAATCTCTGCTTCTTTTCAAATTTTCCAGCACTCATAACCCAGGTAAGAGTGGAAAATCAGTGTCTGTTGGGGGAAATAAAAAGCAATGATTATATGATAGTGAGGATACCAGCTCTGCTCTCCTGTGCAGCACCTTTTGTACGAGATAAGATGGAAGTACATAGGGCATTAGTGGATTTGGCCATAAAAAATGTAATTTTGAAGCTTTGTCTGAGTTAATTGACTTCTCCAGCCTCTCAGGCTGGAAAGTTCCTTGTCCCAGGCACTCTGCTCCTTCTGGTAAGAACTGCAATCTTGGAAACCTGGCCCTCCTCAGATGGAGACAGGCAGCCAGCAGGATATTCCCCAGCTGTGCTTGTCCTCGCTGCTGCAGCAATTCCTAAAGGAGATCTGCCCTTCAGAACAATGATAGCAGAAGATTGGAGTCACTGGAAACTTGTCCATCATCTCTATTTTATCAAATGGAATGTTTCAGGAAGCCTGTTTCTTGTAAAACATTCATGCTCGATAAAGCATTCATGTGTTTCCACTTTCTACAAGTGGGGATGAACACAGTGACAGCAAGGCTGAGGCTCTAAGCTGGCTGAGGACACGCATATAAATCCACATATTCCTCTCAGGTATCCATGCTAGGACACTGCCTAAAAGTGACATTTAACACACCACCTGAATCCATTGCACCATCTTAATATATCTGATACTTCAGTGGTTCCCTTGCAAAACCGCATATTTAATATCCCCTGCTTGATTCTACCTATACAGCAGAGAAAAATCTCTCACAGACACCAGCTTTAGCTCATCAGCTCTCACTAAAAAGACATGAGTTTTCCACCCTGGAGATTGTTTCTGCCACAGCTGCTCCATCTGTTCTCATTTCTCACCCTAAAAACAGCTGTGGAGTAACTGCCATGCACAGCATCTCACTGGCACTGCCTTCCAGCAACTTAAAGGTTTTGGGGACAAAGGCAGATTCTGCTGGGACCCTTTCTAAACTAAAATCTTTATAAAGCCAGGGCAGAGAGACACTGCTCCGGAGTAAATTCTCTGATAGTATTTTGATTTATGGAAAAAATATAATCAAATTTTACATTTAGGAGAGAATTAATCTGCTGCCTGGGTTGAGTGATAAAAGGAGACTCAAAGGGGAAGTGCAGTAGGCAATGATGACCATAAACCTTTTATAAAGAATCTAAGCCTCCTCTGGATTATCTTTTGAGATACAGATGCACAAAAATGTCACTTTGGAGATGGATACTGCAGTCTGTCATAGTGAGAAAAAGTAAGGAGCTCCTATCACTATAAAGTGCTTTTTCTGCTGCAAAACACCAGCAAGATGCCTGATGGCTTCATCTACTCATCCCATTAACAAAACAGTAAAGTTTCTTCACCTGATTAGTGAAGCACATTGTTTAGTCAAATAAATGCAGTAAGAAATTCTCCTCTTCCTTGTGCTGTACTTTTGTGGATTAATAGTTGCCTGTGTAGTGGAAGTATATAAAGAAAAACAGTCATGAGATCACAGGAAAATACAATTGAGGAGGTGATTAAAAAAATAAAAAACCAAAAAACAGATGGATTCATAACTAGACAAATAAGATCATAAAAGAGTGGAGATAACAAAAGCAGAGAGCTACAGCCTGAGCAAACTGCACGGGACACGTTTTTAATTATTAAAGCAAAGCTTCTCTGTAGATTTCCAGTCCCCAACTCCCAGTTTTCTGCTCAGTTTTGGAGGGGTTTCTGTGCTGTGTTTCCCACGGAAAGGATTGAACACGATGACCCAAGGTTCACACCTTCCTTTAACTGTGTGGCTCCTAAGCTTTAAAAACCCTCAGAACTCCCTCTGCAAGGTTCATCTCCACTGGCACCATGGAGCTTTGCCTTCCAGCCATCACTTCCAGAGCCTCTCTGTCCCTTCTGCACAGGATGGCCACAAAACCAGAAGCTGAGCAGTCAGACCAAAGGGTACCAAGTGCTCTGGAAACATGAAAGAGAGAGAGATCTATGTATCAATAAGAAGGCAAATGAGAATATAAATTTGAGCAGGTAAATAGTGACAGGGATATGGCCCTGCCTAAGTGCACAGATTGAGATGGATTGAATTGTTGATCCTGTTAACTATTGCCTCCACAGGAATGGATATTCAGATGTCTGAAAAGGCTCTTTTATTAAATATCATCCGGCCATATTTTCTATATCTTTTCCTGTATTTATCTTTCAACAACAGCGAAGGAGTAATTCGTAAATACAGCACAAGTTCTGTCTTCTGTTTCCATCAAGCATCTGCAGCAATAACCCCAGTGATTAACCAGCTCCACCACTGGCACTATGCTGAATCAAAATGCTACCCAAAGTCATAGAACAAACTAAAAGCCTTTCATCAGTATTACTTTGATCAACCTTTAATTAGATGGCCCTTGAGACTGGTCAGAACACAGCCTTTCCCAATATTATGCAATGTCAGAGACTGGATCTTGGCCTGGTTTCAATTAGAGAAATGACCTAATTGCTTAATGGATTAAAATTCTCCCAAACTCTCAGAGTTTGGATATTGGCATCTGACTTGAAGATTATTTGTGATTATAACTGGCTCTAGGTGACCTCATGGCTGGGTTTTATTTGAACTCTTCCTCAGAAAAACTGTAAAAAAGATTGATTCAGATTTCTGTCAGCCCATCAGATTTCATGTTCAGAATACAGTAATTCCCATTTTCACAGGATTTTGTTCTTTGCATTTCCTGTTCTAGATCAAAGCTGAATTCAGTGACCCATCTTAGTCCTTGAAACAACCCCACAAAATTTTCACTCTCAGACCCCTGGTTTCTCTAGTACTCTGAGACTTGTCTCCACTGGCTGCTTCCCACGAATGCATCTTCAGAGAGGAAAATTATCAGGAACAGACTGTGATGGACAAGAGAGGATAGATGACAACCCTTCACCCTCATCTCCATTCTCCAGTGTTTTCCCAATCCATCCTGACCCCTTTTTCTCTCTGCCTTTGTGCCCTCACAGATAAACAACTCACCTTTAAGGTTGTTTTTTTCTCCATTTGTCCCAGTTTGACTGTAACCATACTCCAATTTGATATTTCTGATACCATCACCTGTATAATCCCAGACTCCTTTGATATTACTGATATTGTTCTCTAGGCACTCTTGGCCTTGTAAGGTCCCAAAGGTCTCAGAATTCCCCTCCAATTAGTGTTGAAGTTTGGTTGTCCTTTACTTAACTCCAGCTGTAAAACCTGGCCATTCATCATGATGTTCCTTGTAACTTTTATAAGATTCTCATTCTGTTATATTTTGCAATTTCTCATGTCATGTCTAAATTTTCTAGTCTGTTCAGCTAGTGCCAGACTAGAGCTTAGTCATCTACTAAAATACCTTAATATCTACCATCCTTATGGCTGTGTCTAACAGAGAAATAAATTTTAAAATATTTTTTTTAAAATATGAAGAAATAAAGGCAAATATGAGTAAACCCTGGATAATAGCACTTTATGATGTCCTGACAAGGTGATAACATGGGGAAGAACAGGAATTGTTTCTCACAAGATGAGCTTCTGGGGATGTTTCCTGCTGCACCACACTCCGTGGGATGTACAGTCAGTAGTCCTGGATCAGACAATGAGTTTTAGGAGCAGAGATTTTAATGCCAGGAGCACACACTGACAGCATAATCTAACCTCACATATCACACCGTGCACAGCTATTTGCCAAGTTTCTCCCACAGAAAAAGCAAGTGGGTGTTTAGCTGCAGCACTGCCTTGTAGGAAAGCTGTACACTTTTTGGAAAGATATTAAGACATGGAAATTTTATCGATTTCTGTAGTGGTTTAACCACTGGAACAAATCCTCCTCGCTTTATAAAAAGAAGTGTATGCCTCTGTTGAACCCATCTGATAAGAAAATTGTGGATTTTTCCATGGTTTAAGCATCCCTATTAAGCCTTCTGTTTTCTGCCCAGTGCCAACAAGTCAATTCTCACCAGCTTTGCAATAAACAAACTGGTATTTACAGGTATTAACTGGTATTAACTGGCACTCACTTTGAGAGAAACACCTTGTGACTCCTCTATGCACTTTCTCCAAGATTACACATCCTTTATGAGAGCCTGGCCACCCAGAAGTGTTGTGACATCCCAGCATCTGCAGTTTCATAGAGCATAGTTGAAGGCCTCAGCTAAGCAAACTTTTCTGAATAAACCCATGGGTGATGTTATCATTTGACCACCATCTGATTTGGAACATTTTGGAAATTTTGTTCCAGATTTTAGTTTATAGCAGCTGGTTGGTTTTTGTTTGCTTGTTTTGTTGGGATTTTTCTTTGTTATTTTTTTTTTCAGAGAGTATTTCAGTGTGTTGTCGTTGTTACTTGGTTTGGGGTTTTTTTGGAAATACCGTGTCCTGGTTTCAGCTGGGATAGAATTAAATTTCTTCCTAGTGATTGGTACAGTGCTGTGGTTTGGATTTAGGAGGAGAACTGTTCAAAACACACTGCTGGTTGTTGCTGAGCAGTGTTTACACTAAGTCAAAGACATTCCTCACACTCCTCTGCCAGAGGAAGGCTGAGGATGCACAAGAAACTGGGAAGGGACAGAGCTGGTTCTGCTGACCCCAACTGAGCCAAGGGATATTTCAGACCCTGTGATGTCATGTGATATCATGTTAATCAATAAAACTGGCAGGACTTAAGTGGCAGACACTGCTCAGGGACTGGCTGGGCAGGAGATGACCAATTGAATTATACATCGCTTATTTTATATATTCTTTCATCATTATTATAATTTCCCCTTCCTTGTCCTACTAAACTGTCTTTTTCTCAACCCATAATTTTCACCCATTTTTTCCACACTTCTCTCTTCTCTTCTATGGGAGGGGAGTGAACAGCTCTGTGGTGTTTAGTTGTGTTCCAGGTTAAACCACAGCAAACTCCTTCAGTCTCTCCTGGGAAACTACATCCAGCAAGGGTTGTATTTGTGCTGCCTACATGTAGGATTCAGCATCTGACGGTCTTAAATTGCTTTTATATGTCCTCCACCTACCAATGGATCCAGACTACACAAGTGTCCTATCCTAATCTTTACTTTCCTCTTAGAAGTCTATTTTTTAAACCACTCACTTCATCAGCAATAGGTTTATAAAGTCTTGTGGAAGTCTACAGCCTTGCTGACACCAGAGTTAAAATAATCTATACAAAGACTGTAAATAAATCCAAACCTTAGATTAGATGTTCAGCTGTAAAACCATGCTGTGTACTCTTCTTGGTTTTAACCTTGAATGGTCTATAAATCTCTCTGGAGACATGGTTTTCCTTTCATTTTATGATAGCAAACTATTCCATGTCCTGGAGATGCACATCCCTTTTCATTTGGCAATAAAGATCCTTTCCTTGACTAATGGTATCCATGTTAAGAGATCCCATATTCTGTGAATAAAAAATCTGCTATTCTGCACCCCATCAATCCATACATCATGTCCAAACTATTATGAGGAGCAAGGTTGTGGTTTACTAGCTGCACAAAATTAGGATGGCATTGGGTCAATAGCATTAGAAACCCAGTGGTAGTTGTAGGTCCAGCTCCTGTTTTCTCAGCCAGGAGGCAAACTGGAAATCCATTACCCAAGGGGGAAGGTGTGAGTTAAGCATTCCCATTTATTCACCAAGTAGTTTGTATGCCCTTATCATATCAGAAATAAAAATACTATTACTTCTGCTCTTAAAAAAAAAAAAATCTTCTGCTTTAGTTCTCAAAACCAGAAAGTTAAACCAACAAGTTTGTCTCTCATCCATGGCAGGAGCATTGGAATAAGACTATTTTAAGCTCCTTTCCAATCCAAAACTTTCTGTGATTTCTGATCCTAGGAATGCATTTATGTCTTATATTGGTCTGAACAGGCAAAGAGTCAAAGTATTTGGAACAGCTCGGTTTCACACCGATGGTGAAACCATCACCATCCATACACCAGAAAGGCTTCTCCAGCTTTTTTTTTTTAAACATTTCCCTTTAATCTAAGTGATTACTAGGCTGGACTGGCCAGGAATACACTATAGAATTAAAAAGAGGAACAGAGGCAGTTCATTAACAGTGGAGTAGAAGTGAGGCTGAACCACTTTATTGCATGAGGCTAGATTTCCAGGTATGGCCAGAGCTTTAGTTTGAGCAGATAAAATCACATCAGAGTAGGTATTAATCAGAATAATTTTGTGTGAGCAGAGTAATGAGAAGGATGGGCTGTTCTACAAGCAAAATCAAGGAAGCTGTGAGCTTTGGCACACATAGAACAATTAAGGTTTGAAAAGACCTTCAAGACCATCAAGTTCAAGGTTTAACAAAATACCATAATGGCAGGAAGTGTCACATCCACTCATTTCTCTGAACACTTCCAGGGATGGTGACCATGTCCTTGGGCAGCCTCTTCCAATGCTTAACCACTCTTTCAGTAAAGAAATTTTTCTTAATATCCAACCTGAACTTCTCCTTGCACAACTTGAGGCCATTCCCTTATGTCTTGCTGCTAGTTACCTGGGAGAAGAGGCTGACCCCCACCTGGCTGCTGTCACTGGGGTGATAGAATTCTTAAAAACTCCTTCTTTTGCAGAACTTTGTTCCAGTTCTTCATTTTTTGAAGACTGGTGCCTCATAGCTTCCCCAGGCCAACATGGCAAAGGGGTAGAAGATTTTTATGGCTATATTTTGAGGAGAGGCCAATGTCACATTGTGCAGAGGAAAGAAGAAATGAGATGCAAGTCAGTTCCTCTCATACAAGGGAAAGGTTCCATTTAATCCTCACTGGTGATTTCTCCAGCTGGATGGTGGCAGCAGAATTTAAGTAGGAAGTTGATGGGTGTCAGTCTCTTGTCCCAGGTAACAAGTGACAGAATGAGAGGACAAAGCCTCATGTCGAGCCACAAGAGGTTTAGATTGGATATTTAAAAAAATTTCTTCTTGGAAATTGTCAAGAACTGGAGCAGGCTGCCCAAGGAATTGGTGGAGCCACCATCCCTAAAAGTAAAAAAAAACATGTGGCACTTGAGGACATGATTTAGTGATGAATGTAGTGGTGGTGGTGCTGTGTTGATGGTTGGACTTGATGATCTTAAAGGTCTTTTCCAACCTTAATGATTCCATGAACGTTTTCATGCAGCTTCTGCTGCTGCCACTGCACATTTGTCTCAGGAGTCAGCATCTCTCAGGACATAAAATACACAATCTGCCCTCACTGCAGTGGGACACTTAATGTACGAGTCTAATTTCACTCTAATGAGGATTAAATAACAAAACACAGCTGGAGACAGGCAGGGGTGTAGAAATCCCTGTTCCTCAGAGAGCTGCAGGAAGACAAATCTGGGCAAGACCAGACATTCATAATATTCTCAGAAATAAATTTTGCTCCAACCAAGCCATTTCCTTGTCACCCCTTTCCCTCATCCCAGAGAGAGATTTGTGGTGTGATATGCTGGAATCGATGCCATGTTGCTTAGCATCACTCATTGCCCTGCTCCTGCTCAGAAAAGTGTAATTTCTAGGCTATAAATATTTCTAGTGAAGAGATAATGTTCTGGGTTTCTTCCATTTTCAGCCACTGAGGTCACTAAGAGCTACCCTATTTATCATCCATATTTCATCTGCCAGCCCTTTTGTTTACTGACCTTGAAAGAATTTCACATGAATTCATCAGGAAGGCATGTCCTTTGCTACTTTGGCATTTACTTGCTGTTAATAGGGCAAATATGTGAAAAGTATTTTAGAAGAACCCATCCCCTTTCATACATTTCTGGATCATAATTTTGTTACAGGGCTCCCTGTTTAATCTGTGTTCTGTGTTTTCCATGGGCAGAGGTTCTTCATCAAACCAAATAATTTTATTTGCTGAGAGATGCTTTTGTGCAAAACCTGATGCCTAATTTATGAGATAAGGTAGACTGACAACAAAATGACCTTCTCCCTCTATCTGGTTATTAAATTGTTTGTGATCTAATAAAATGCTGGTAATACACTCCATTTCAGCAGGGCTTTAATTTCCTACCTGACATTTAGATTAAAAAGAGTGTGGATTCAGGGAACAAATTTGTCACAGTCTGAAACAGCCTTGACAAAAGATGAGCTCTGCTACCCACCAAACACCTCAGAGGGACGAGTGGTGTGCAGCCCATGATT
Source organism: Acridotheres tristis (assembly GCA_037013685.1). Classification (NCBI taxonomy): domain Eukaryota; kingdom Metazoa; phylum Chordata; class Aves; order Passeriformes; family Sturnidae; genus Acridotheres; species Acridotheres tristis. The sequence goes on along the minus strand of CM072886.1, from coordinate 146,644,138 downwards.
CTGAGAAGGTAAAAGACTCAGCAAGGCAGGATTTCCCTCCTCCCCCACACTCATTTAGCTGCTGGATGACAAAACACATTAGGGAAGCAGGGGGACACATCACACAGGGATCTGCCCTGGTCCTGGCTGTCATCTTCACCACTGCTATTCATGAGACTGAATAAAAGCAAATCATATTTCTTCCTGTCACCCACACTAAAAACAAGCATTCCTGCCTAGTTGTGGAGCAGGGCTTTGTTTGCCAGGCAGAGGACAGTGATGCATGAGCTCCTTCATCCTTCTGCCACTCTCTGGGTATCCTCAGAGATAGCATCATCCCATTATCCAGCCCCTCTGGCTCTGTCAACACAGCCACACAGGGAAATGCCTGAGCCTGTTCTCCAAGCCACTCCACTGCTTTCCTCGCTTGCTGCTCTCCGGACAAACATGGGTTCAGGAATGGAATTAACCTGTTATCTCAGGGCAAGACACATTTTCATGCAGGAGGAAAACAGGAAGTGTCTTCATACCACAATGATTTTCTTTATAACACCAAGTCTTGCAATATTTCAGCAAGTGTAAAAGTATCAGTTCACTACTCTTCCCAATACACTGAGCAAGCATTCTCCCTGAAAAATCCAGATTTTCTTACAGAAGTAAAGTTACAGAATGAACATAACTGGTGTTTGAGGATTGTATTATCATGAAATATCATTTGCAGCAGACAGAGCTCTCTACCAGGATACTGTTCCATGGATCTCTAGCTTACACTGAATCAAGAGATGCTGACATTCTAACAGTCCTAGCTTCTTAAGGAAGTTTGAAAATACAGCCTTTTAGTAAATGGAGAGGAAAACTGAGTGGGAAAAACTGAGGGGGAAGAAGCCTCACTAACACAAAAACACCATAATGCATCTCAATAACTGTGGAAAGTTGCCTCAATGAAACCTTAAATTTCTCTTCACTCAGCCATCTATTTTATGCCACTGAATTTGGTAGTGCTTTCTGATGGAAACGAAACTGGAAAAAGTTTAGGAGCATGGGTAGCAAAGGTACTGTGTAGGAGAAAAGGAAAAGTAAAGGAGAGCTGGGTCTTCAGAAAGTTTATAAAGCCCTACTTACTTTGGGAACCCACAATGACATGAGTCAACCAAAAGCTCCTTGAGGTTCACTTCTTATTACAAGATTCTTCTGCTAAGAGATCAGGAAAGATGAAGGAAAAACTTTTCTAAGGTTTCAGTGCTGGGTTTTATATAGAGATCTGCCTTAAACTGCTCTGGTACCATTTCGCAGGTCTTGAGTGATTGCTGTAACTGTATATTCTGTTTTTCTGGCTTTTGTTTTACATTAAACCTGCTTTCAATCTCAATTGCTTCCAGAATATCTCATTTGTTCAATTTTACTTATCTGCCAGATCCTCTTACAACATTTTATTTCCCCACCTGCTTTTTATATGTGAGTTTAGTTCATTCAAAATAAAATAAAAAATAATTTTTAAAGGCCGGTATGTAGCTGTGGTAGCGCATCCCACTCTTCTCAGACCAAAGTGATCTGGAATCCTCATTAGTCTTTGGCACTGACAAACAGCACCTGGGCTGAGCTTCTCTCAAGCTTATCAAAAACATAGACTGCTCCTAGGAACTTATGCTGTCTAATGAGCTCTGCTTTTTAATGAACAGCCTCAGAAAACTTCCTTTTCTTGCCAGAATAACAACCTGAGTGGAACAACATTTTTTCTTATGGAACTTTGAAAAGTTGCTGACCTGAATTATGGCCAGGATGGAAAATTGCTGTGGCTAAAGACCACTCTCTTGCAGCCCTATAAACAGAGGTTCAGAATGAGATCTTTTGAGTTCTCCTGGACCACAGAGGGCTGTGACCAGCATCTCCATCTGAGAGGCCACTTCTCAAAGCCAGTGAATTCTCAAGTTTGTTGTACTTGGAGGACCAATGAATGATGATGGATCCTGGGCTGATCCCTCTCACTCCCCAAGGCTCACCTCTTCACCCATTGAGAAGATGTAAAAGCATCAAATGTAAGTCCTTCTCTGACTTTGAAAGATATTATTCACAGGTTTATACCTTGTACATATTCCTTCAGGTCTGTGTGCAGGCAGGGCGAATATCCTATAGCAAACGTACAATGGATCTTGTTCTCATAGATTCTTGAGCACATTAGATTTGTAAGTCAGGCCTATAAGTGAGTTAATGTGCTTATAGTAAATTCTATAAAATCTTGTGTTCAGTTGTTTGATTTAAGCTATCAATTAAGTGCTGTGGAGTTTAAATGCTGTTAAAATCTTTAGGACTAAACCTTTATTTTAAACCCAAGTCTGGGCCTAAATTTGCCAAGAGGGTCCACTCTGAACCTTATAACTGAATGGGAAGGTTTTCCTTATTCCTTTCCCTTGTTTCTTCTTGCCCTTAACCTACCTCAAGTGCCCATATCCCTAAAAAAGCAAAAAAAATTTGCTTTGTAGAAAAGTCAGATTTCTACTTTTGTTAGGTCCTGGGTCCCTTGCAACTTTCAAGCTGTCTTCACCAGTTCTCCCTCACACTGATAAGGTGATCAGGGTTATAATACAGGCATGTTCAGGTAGAAATGTACAGGTTTACAGTCTCTGGACTAGCAGGATTCACAGTTACAAGGCAACACAGCACCTATGGTGATATGTTAGGATTTTGCCTCCATATTTTACTGGATTTTAGTGATTCCTGTTTACCCATCCAAAATTATTACCCCATCTTCAGGACAGTTCTATGCTGGGCATCTCTGTCCACCCAGAAGTCACTTGCAATCCAGGAGACCAGGTTGCCCAGCTGGCCCAGCCTCCAGCAGCATCTTAGCCCCTTTCAGGCTGATGTTCGCCAACAGCTCAGCTCCCTCTCCCTGTAATTTAATAATGATGCATCCAGACAGTTCCTCTTGCAATTCCCACCTGGTGTCTTATCTTAGGACAAAGCACATTTCCCATCAAAGACTGAAAAGGAAGAGGTGGTGTGTGTTTGAGGGCTGGTGGGGAGGATGCATGGGAAGACTCCCACCATCACACTGGTCTCCTGTCTTGTGCTTAAAATCAAACTGTATTCCACCCATCCTGGTATCCATACAGCCATTCCACAGAAACACATCAGTTTGGGATGTGAGCATCCTGAATTTGGCAGGAGTCCACAGATGAATAAAGGAGTTGTACCTGAGGCTAGAAAGACAAAGGAAAAAAGGGCTGATTAAAGAAGTGTGTAAAAAATCCCTTGAAAGTTTTTTAAGCCTTTAGTTTGGGGGGTTTTTTTGGCAGTGTTCTTAATCTCAATGAGTCTGGAGGATGAATGGCCCTGCAGGAGGAGAGCCCTGTAGCCATGCAGGTGCTGATGTGCTGGCTCTGCATCTTTTATCAGAAAAGGGACTGAGATGTGCATTTCTGGTGAAGACAGCACACCTCCTGCTTTGTTGCCGCTCCTCTCTGTCTGCACACTGATACCTCTGCCAGGGAATGTGTGAAGCCAAGATTTTAAACACTCTTACTTCATGTAGGATTGCTTAGGAAGTCTGCCCTTACATAGAAAGGTATCAAAATAATCTCAAATCAGATCTTCCCAGTGACAGAAACATTCAAGGACTCATCATGATGATCAAAGAAGCATTGCAAGTATAAACACATATAAACATTTTTACAGCTGCTTTACTTGAGTGTGAATTGACACTGTATTACGCCTTTTATTCAGCTCATGTCAGCATTGGTTCAGCTGAGACAAAAATGATGGAAATATGAAGAATGTGTGTAAGGCTCATATTATGCCAATGCAGTGTCTCACCTGCTTTGATAATGCAATAAAAATCAGAGATCAAGGAAACTTAATAGATGGTACAGTAGATGTCTGCAGTTTTATTGCCAGTAAAGGTGAGAAGCAATGGAGATGTTTCTTCCCCTTTCCATGGTCAATTATTCCATGTAAGAATAATGAGTGTCCTCACGGTTAGGGCATTTGCTGTGTGATTCATCTCACCTAAGTTTAGATGCCTGCATTATCGAATCTATTCCTGAGCTTGTCACCCTTAACTTCTCCTACAGTAAATGGACAGAAATAGGGGCTCTAAAGGTTCCATTCATCTGTCCTGTGACCTGTGTTAGACCTTAGGTAGACAGGACTCTCATCCTTAACTCAAGGGATTATATTCATTAGCACTCCCCTATCTGTCAGGAGAGCTTAGGTTAATGGGGATGTCAGTGTTTAATGATTTGAAGAATATTCTTTTCTAACCAACGATGTCCTTTGTTCCTCTCCCCATATTGTTATGACCTCAAGTCCATATCATACACTAAACACTGAATTTAGAGGAACAGATGGAGAGAAGGAGTGACCTTCCTTAGGACAAGAGACATATCCTAGGACTATCTGGCCATTTTCCACCTTCCAAATCACCAGTTATTGAAAATGAAGGTACAAAAGCAACATGCTCAATCTCTCTTGTTTCCTTGAACATCTTGGTTTTGTGTTGGGTTTTATCTTTTAAAATATTTAAATATATAATTTTTAGCTTGTTATGAGCACTAAAAGTTCTGCTTCATATCTTGTGGCATTTAGGGGTTCACAGTGAATTTTCTAGGACCCAACATCCATGGCAGGATTTCCATTGAGCAGACTAGGTTGAACACAATAAGCAGCATGGTCTCCTGTGCTATTTTGGTGTGAATAAATTCAAATTGCAACTCCTAAATTTTCTGATTTTGTCCCAGAAACCTGCCAACCAAACTTTTCCACACCAGGTATCCCACAGTGGTGCCAGCATTTGCTTGCTCACTTCTTATCCTCAACTCCTAAAGTCTCACTTGAGAAAATCTCCCCAGCCTTCTTCAAGTCAAGATATACAGCCCTACCAAGCCAAGCATGGCTACCTCTAAAGTCACCCAATTCTGTGGCTTTTTTGAGGTCAATGAGGAGAACAGCATTATTTCCATAGGAGATGTATTTGGGTGTCAGAGTGCACCAGGAATTTATTCTCCTGTCAGCTTTATTCCTTTCAGCCATTAAAGCCTAAGTGGTTTTCACAGGGTTATGGCATGTTTGGCAGTTTGGTGAGCTATAAAATATCATTTATTTATACTCATATTCCTTAAGCAATTCAGATTTATTTGTGTGTTTGTGTGTGCATTTTTCCAGTGGCGGCTACACATTCACAAAGCTTCTTCTTTCCTGACTTAATCATCTTGTCTCCAAACATTGATTTTCTCTGCCTTTTTTTTTGCTTTTTTAAAAATTTAAATTAATGCAACGCTGCTTAAAAGACCTGGGACTGACAGCCCTGAAGGGAGAGTGCTGCTGTTTATCAGCAGCAAAGGTGCACTGCCAGGAGCTGCAGCCAATCTAATCTGGAAGGAACTGCAGAACAGGTGGAGATGCTCAGATTTAAGATCTGTTACCATTCAGCCATTCATCCCACTAACACTCCTGACAAGATGATTCATTACTAAGACTCTTAAGTACTGATAATTAATGGTAATGATTATGATTTAGCTTCCAGTGACAGAAGAACTCGAGTTTTGTTTTCCTCAGCTTCATTTCTTTACCCCTCTTTTACACATCAGAATATTTTTCAAGAGTTTTGAGGTCATGGAAATAAAGGTTTGGCCTCCTCACCCCCACAGAGCAGAACAATTTAATGGCTCAGTGGTTGTAGATGTCCAACACTTCCCATCAGTGGCTGCTGAAGATCCCTGTCTGTTTGAGACCTTCATATTGGGCAAAATGAGTCACATTAAAAAACCACAATTATTTCACAGACCAATGGTCCAGCTAAGCAGAATACTTGCAACAAAAGGCAGGAATGGCTATTTTGATAAAACACAGTAAACAGGCAAATAACAGGATAATTCTTACCTTCTGGCAGGTGACTCCTGCATGCACAAGTCACATGGAGATTTCGGTGTTTAACAGCCAGTCACAGATTTACCTCTTGTGAGTCTGTTCATTCCCCTTCAAAATAGTTAGAGGTTTTTCTGTATTTCACTGTATTCTGGGGGGAAGAGATGCATTAAGTCACTGAGTGCTGCCTGAGAGATTGCTTCTCTTTGCTTGGTCTGATTGCTCCACTGCCCATCCCCAAATTAGAATCACTGAATCGTTAAGGTTGGAAAAGACCTTAAAGGTCATCAGGTCCAACCTTTGACCAAACACCACCATGCCCACCAAACCATACCACAAAGTGCCCCATCTACTTGGTGTTTTGAACACTCCACCACTTGCAATGAGCAAGACAGTGAATAATTATTTCCTGGTCATAACTCTTCCCATTATTCATAAGTTTATAAAACTCTGTCACATCATTCATTAATCATGTACTTTCCAGTTGTCTCTTTTCAAATAAGAGAAAAAAACAAGATTCTAAACTCTTCCATAATTTTCCATAGAAAAGATTGTCATCTGAGGACCTCCATTTTCTGCTGTTTGGCAGTGCTCACACTCTGTATAATGCCAGTTGTGATGGTATTACCAAGTATCCTGAAAAAAAGAGGAATAAAAAGTCTGTATACTTGAAGTGTTCCCATTACTGATTGGATCCACAAAACCCAGCACCACCAAGTTCAGATTCCTGTGTGTTCGGCTACTTCAAATAGTTGTGACTTCTTTTTTCTAAATGCAGGAAGACACATTCAAATTGCAAGGGGATTTTTTATAGTGAAACATAATTTCCTCTTGGATGTTGGACTAAAATTTGGATCCTACCTCTCTTTTTCTGTCATAAACCTTGCCAAACAGGATCTTAATGTTGCCGTTTCTAAATTCAAAGATAAACACTAAGAGATTTACCAGGATGGATGTATTTAAGAGTGCAGATGATCAGAGTGAGTGGCATATTTAGTTCTGGTGATCGATCTGCTAGAGGACAACAGCCTGTGAGCCACACCAGCAAAGCAGCTCTCTCCATTTTATGGCAGTGATGCAGTAAAGGCATCCAGGTTCAAATCCTGATGAAGATGCAAATCTGAGACCAGACATACCTGAAAGGAATTGTTGTTTCCTGAAAAATTGCACATCACTTGGGAGGTTTCCCACAAATTTAAAACAGCAAGGAAATTAGTTTTCTCCCTCGTGAAATGAATGACTTCACATGACTTTTCCCCCCTGGCTGAAATGTCAGTCCAAGTCTCTGAGATGAGAAAACACATACCCAAGGTATATAAAGAGGAGGAGAAAATCATATGCAAGACATCCTAGTATATTAAAATCCTAACAGGAAGCATTTGCAATATCCTGTAGAGAATATCAGAATATAACATCAGTGTGTGTAGCCCAAGCTGCAAAGCCACGTGCAGGGGGCTGGCATCATATCTTCTTGCAGAAAATGCTCCTTTCTATCCCAGGGCTAGAACACAAATACAGGCATGTGGAGATGGAGACCGTGCTTTTGAATATTTGCCATTTGAACTCTTAATTCCTGTTATTATGACTTCAAAGCCACCTGCCACCCTAAAGAGAACATGGAAAAATACAATGCACACAGGGTTTGTTTATTCCCTTGGTTTTTAACCATGATGGGTTTTGATTCAGGTTTGGAAACAGTTTAAAGAGTGACCAAATTCTATCTGCTTTAAGTAATCCCAGAGAGGACCTGGGTTTTTTCTATCCCTGTATCTCTCTGGTCCAGAGACTGACCTGATCCCTCCAATTTATCACACTGATGCACATCTTGGTGATTTATTTGCAACCCACAACACAGATTGTGACATGGAAGTGCTTATGGACAGATAAGAGAGGAAGATTGAAAGGGACTTTCTCAGTGAAGCTCTAATTTGGCCAGTAACCGAAACGTATCAGGAGTTGTTTTGTTCCCAAATTGTAAAAGAGGCTGTGATCGAGTGTGTAATCCCCACTTTAGCCAGGGAAGGATCACAGAGCTGCCAGGGCTTTGCTTTCCTGTGTCCACTGTACCTCCATCAGCACATTTCCTCACCACAGGGACCTGGTTCACCCAGGCTGAAACCCCTCATGCTGTCCTCTGCCTGGCCAGTGCTCCAGTTTCATTCCACATCCAGTCGCCTAAAGTCTGGAATGTGAACAGCTTCAACTCCTTGAAGATCAGTTTAACAGCAAATTTCCTCAGTCTTGTTTTTTTTGTTTAGTTTGTTTGTTTCTTTTTTTTTTTTTTTTTTTTTTTGCAAACTGTGTTCTCCTAAGTCTCTCCAGCAGCTCTGAGAATAGAAATCAAAGGGCTGCAGGGTTCAGCTTCCCAAAATTGCACCTTTAGCCAGCTCTTTTACCACAGAGTAGAGAAATTAGAAAGCTATTGTGAGCACAAACCTTGGTGAACAGAATGAAACCTGGAGAGTTCTGTTTTGGATACCACCAGTGCAGATGATGTCATGAAAATTTTTTACAGTGCTGGCTGTTAAAAGATTTTCTGAATGGGGCTCTCAGCCTTAAGAAAGTGACAGCCAAGTGAAATCTCCAGGGTTTTTATTCCAACAGGGAATGGTGCCATGACCTGTTGTGAGAAGTGGAAGAAAAAGATCTCATGGCCCTGAAAACACATAATTTTTTTCCCCCAAAACTCACAAAATTTGCACATATTTTGGCAGAATCTTTCTCCTAGCTCAGCCCAAGCTGTTTTCTGAAATATGATGCTTTCCAACCTCCCAGTGTAGGCTCCATCTCAAGAATCTGAAATTCCTCTTGTGCATTTGTCTACAAATGGACAAATGGCTCACTTGGTGAAAAACTCCACAGATGTGGGGAAAATTTATCAAACAGATTTTCCAAATTATTTCCCCTCATCACAGAAACAAAGGCACAATTAAGGGACGGGAAACATCCGAATTATTTGCTGATGATGAAAAGAAGAAAATTGGACTCATGTTTTCCAACTTTGAATATGGGAAAATGATGTTGCCCTCCTTTCCCTGGGCCACAAATCTTGGCGGTTGTCATTAGTCTTTTCATTCCTTCTATTGTTCTCTCAAGAAGCTGCAAATTGTCTATTTTGATCAGTTACTGAAACCACAGCAGAGCTGTTGCTCTTAGAATAACAAAGGGCTAGAACTATGAAAAGTTCATCTTTCTTGAGAGGTTGCAGAATGGCATTGAAGTTTAGGGAAATTTCCTCTGGATTTACCAGCATGGGAGACAAGGTAGTAGGGACCTCTTCCAGAAAAGAAAAAGGCATAAAAAGCAGGAGGACTTTTCTCAGGGATTTCCCCTTTAGAGTGTTCTTCAGACTGTGATTTGAAAAAAGAAAATTTCACGCTGTAGATTTGTCATTGGATGAAGAAGTGATATGCCTGGGCTCAAAGTTTGTGTATAATCCACTGGGATCTATTGAAGACAGGAGAAAGCAAAGCCACAAATAGCATTCCAACTCCTTTTCCCAAGGATATAAGGTTCTGCTTCTAGATTTCCATGAAGAAAGCAAACCCAGAAAATCCAAGGATGCGCTTTCCGAACACCAGCACCAAAATAATGCCACTGTGAATATTTATTCACCACCCATCTGGGATCAATAAACCAACTGGGACAAAACCATGTCTGCAGAGGTCAGATAGGAGTATTCCTTTGAAATGTTGCTCAGCTGCTCAGGACATGACGAGAAAGGTTCACCTGCCCCTAAATGTCAAGGTCTTGACCAAAGTTTGATATGGCAAATAGCAAGTGCCAAGGTGCTGGTGATTTTTCACTTCTAGTAGAAGTAATCCTTCCCACTGTTCTGCATATCAGAGAGTTTCCAGCAAGTGGAAGAGATCTTCACTGGAAGAGACACATCCATGTCCTCTGGTTCTGGTGCCAGCTCTCTACATGGATCCTACAAATCTGAGAGGAACCGACTATTTTATCACTGGGGCAACCATAAGGCTCTTCTGGAAATCCTCTTAATTTGTGTTTCCAGCTGCATTTATTATCAGAACAGGGCCAGTGAAATTGAGCACCCAAAAATTAGAGGAAACATTTGCCTTTAATTATGCAAATCAGGTATCTGTCTCTCCAGTCAGCATGATCCCAGAAACAGAAACATTTTGAAAATTGGCTCCTAAGAATTTGAAAAACCCTCAGAAGACACAGTATTCAGCATAAGAGAAGAGCTCAAGAAGGTATTTTTAGTTTTATTTCTAGAACAGGGTTGAGTAAGGTTCGAGGATAAACTGGGATAAATTTGCTGCAGTCACTGAACAGGAAAACAGAAACAACATATTGCCTGTCTTCTTCCTAAATTATCTTCTTAGTAATTACAAAATAAAGTAAGAATCTGAGGGTGAATGTGATCACATAATTAAAGACTATCTCAAAATGTGATCCCAATCACGCATTTTCCTTTGTTTGTTGTATTTGAGGTTTTTATTATTTTTTCACACAGTAGTAAATACCTAAAGGCAAAAGTACAAAATTTAAAAGACTTCAAAAGTAGCCTGGGAGATTTTTGTCAGCATTGGAGTAAGAATCTTATGGAAAATGACTGGAGACAAAGAAAAAATAGAAGGTGAAATGATAAGGAAGGAGGAAATATCAGGAGACATTGTAGGGGTCCTCCATAACCCCCATTAATGGGGTTAGAAAACCAGAGCAACAAGGTATTGAAGGGTCTAAGGAAAGCTGAGAGGACAAAGTGCCACAAAGTTAGGTCAAAGAGAAGACTGTAATTTAATGTGGTGGTAAAACTGCATCTTCATATCATGAGGAACTCCAAGACTGTGCCATCTGTCCTGGCTGGAGACCAGAATGTGCAAAGTACTGACAATATGGACAAAGTAAGGGAGGGAGGAGTGTGACCTGGAAATATGAAACCCTATCAGGAGATAAAGGCAGATCAATTTTGCTTTCATTTGGTCAAGAAAGAAGTGAACCCTTTCTGATAATGCACTAATGTACATTGGTCTCAATACAATATATAAATAGATGATTACAATTATATTTAAAATAATACATAAATCATAAGTAAGTGATGGTGAGATCAAATTAATTCTTTCAACTTAGCAAAATTATAAGAAACACTGACATTATCTACTTGATTACTTTTAGACTGAAAGTTTAATTCCTCACAAAATAAAGTTCAGAAAAATGTGTATTTTCTAAACAGAAGGATTTTTTTCCACTGAGATTTGTTTGCAATGGGCAAGATGTTGCTAGGTGGGAAAACAAATGACAATATAAAGACACATAAGAAAGGTTGTTCATGAAAGTGCAACAGAGGAAATAATCATGAGCTTTTCATGTATCTTTTCCTAGAAAATCAGAAGCTTTTTATCAGTAGTAAAAGTGGAAAAAACAATAAGTAAAATAAAATAAATCAAGAATTGAGATCCTTGATTCATTCTTCGATTCTTGAATGTGGTTGCTGGAAATTGAAAGGGAAATGTCAAGGATGGCCTGGGCCATGTCAGGCTGTGTACACAGTGTGGGGATGATCTTTTGAGTAATAAGTTTCAAATAATTAAAAAAAGAGAAGGGGTTCCTATGACTGGGTGTTGGAATGCCCAAGGAAAGAGGAGCCAGATAAATCCTGTGAATTCATTTGGAGACTTGGGAGAACCCCTGAAGAACAAAGGATGAGTCTACAAAAAACAAACCAGACAATTGTGGAGAGACTTGTGAGAAGGAATTACAAGACCTAAAAGGTGTCAGGATTTCATGGAGGAGAAGAAGGAATACAACCTGAGCAGCAAGTGAATCAAAGAGTCTGTGCAAAATTTAGCCCTCATTCTTTGTACATTCCTCTTTTTTATTGTTGTTGTTGTAAAGAAAATAATCTTCCAGGAAGTCATTACATCGATTCCCTGTCACATTAACCCATGCTGAAAACTAATGTTCTGCCAAGGGAGACAATAGAAATGAAAGATTTGATTTCTCTCTCTCTCTCTCTGTTTTTGATGGAAGCTATTCCAGTTCAGATATCTTTGCATTGTTAATTCCCCCTCAGTTATTGGCTTTGGTGTTCTCTCCCAAACTTGTTCATACAGACCACGGGATCTCAGGGTCAGTAAGGTTGGAAAAGACCTCTGAGGGCATCAAGCTCAATCATTGACCCAACACTGCCAGGTCCACCACTAAACCATGTCCCCAAGCACCACGTCTGCACATTCTTTGAACACTTCCAGGGATGGTGACTCTACCACTGCCCTGGGCAACCTGTTCCAATGCTTGACCACATTCCAGTGAAGATTTTTTTTTAAAATATGCAATCTTAATTTCCCCTGGCAATATTTGAGACTACTTCTTCTTGTCCTTTCACTTGTTACCTGGGAGCAGAGACTGACTCACCTGATTGCACCTTCCTCTCAGGTAGGTTTAGAGAGTGATAAGGTCCCTCTGAGCCTCCTTTTCTCTGGGCTGAGCCCCTCCATCTCCTTCAGCCACTCCTCATCAGACCCGTGCTCCAAATGATGTTGGTATTTTCTGGATTGTGGGCACACGAATAAATCTTTATGGTGCAAACAGAGCTCTGGTGCCTAAGCAGAGTTCTTTGGGGGCTCTGGAGTGAGGGAGGATGCTCAGATTCCTGGTCTGTGGTAAGTGAGGTCATTGCAACAGGACATCCAACATGGGACTGATCCTCAGGATATGGCAGTGCACACCTGCCTGAGGTCTGAAGATCAGATCCTTCCCACACAGGAGCAATCATTGCTAATACAGACCCAGAAAAGGTTATTTCTTCAACTAAGATGATAATATCAGCTGCTATTTTTATCTTTGGATGCATATCAGTAATGTCCTCCCTGAAAGGGTTTCCTTCATGGATCCATTTGTTGTGCTGAATGTCGTTTCTCCAGTAATCCCCATGCACCTGAACCTAAATCCATGTCTTTGAACAGCCTGCCCTGTTTCCTGTAGCTCTGCCTCTCCCACTTTCTCTCTGGTGGTTGCACATTACCTGAGGCTGTACTAGCAGGAGTTTTCTGTCTGTTCTTTGCCATCAAGGGAACAGGCAATTTAGCAGTACAGCTGTTTGAAAATGCTGTGCTGGGAGAATTTTCAGCTCTAACAGCTCATTGCAGGGCTTGTTTGTTTTTGTTTTTTAATTACTTCTCATTTTGAAATGTGTGCTGCTCGTTATAATCCATCACATGTAAAGATATAATTTATCATATTGCAAAGTTGAAATTGGAAAGAAAAAGAACTATACCGTTTCAAAACTTTCTTTTTCCTTGTGGATTTTTACTTCTCATTTTAAATATTCATTCCAGTCTGGAATGATGTTTTTCTTCAAAACAAATCAGCATTTATCATATAAAGGATACTCTCAATTTTTCTCAGCTCTAAAAAGTGGATTGAGAAGTCGGTTATGATTCCTCAGTTTAAAGGGAAGTGGGATGTTTTAATCAAGGGATGGTATTCCTTTGCCAAACATCATCCTGAGCTCTATTTAGGTGCTGCTGTGAGAGAAAGAATGCTTTTTAAACTGCATTCACAGTCTGTTGCCATTGAATATCCTGCAATGGAGTGGGCACCACTGAATTTCTGTGTGTAACAGGTCACAATTGGTCCATTCACCGTGTGCTTCACCTGAGAGGAGTGTAAACCAATCTCAACCAATTTTCCTGCTTGGTTCTCTTGTCCTTCCAGGTCAATGTCCTCTGTCTATCCTAGTACAGTGTCTACTCTCATTTACAAAGCTGGTGAAGGATCTTGAGAGTAACTCCTATGAGGAGCAGCTGAGGGAGCTGGGCTTGTTTAGCCTGGTGAAAAGAAGGCTCAGGGAAGGTCTTACCCCTCTCAAAATTCCCTGATAGAGGCTGTAGCCAGGTGAGGCTTGGCCTCTTCTCCCAGGCAGCAAGCAACAGGATGAGAGGACATGGCCTCAGGCTTCTCCAGAGGGGATTCGTGTTGGTCATCAGGAAGAATTTCTTCACAGAAAGGATGGTCAGGCTTTGGAAGGGGCTGCCCAGGAAGGTGGTGGAGTCCCAATCCCTGGAGATGTTGAAGAAACAATTGGACGTGGCTCTCAGTGCTCTGGTCTCGTTGAGAAGTTGGGGATAAGAAAAAAGGTTGGACTCAATGACCCTGGAGGTCTTTTCCAACTTTAATTATTCTGTGATTGCCACCCATTCCTCCCTTGGCTTGTCAGCGGTTTTCCCTGGATGAAGGCATAGCAAACGAACAGAGTCTTTTCCCTGGGAAGGCCACAGACACTGACAAATAATTCCTGGCAGCTCTTCCTGCAACAGATGGGCACTTCTTTGCTCTGCCACTCTGCACCCAGAGCAGGGCTGACAACGAGCACAGGTTTGCAGTGCAGCCCTCTGTCAAAGCCCATCCTCCAGCCTGCAGCCACTCAGAGAGAACAAAACAAAATCACTGGATTTCACACTGACACAGCATCCATCCTCCAGGCTGCCAGCCAGGGGATAAATCTGATCACAGGCTGCTGACTGACAGAGGTGACTTCCTAAAACACTGAGGCAAGATTATCCAGGGCTCCATTGTCAGTTCCCTGCAGCTGCAAGCAGGGAACATTTTGGCAGGCAGCTGCCCTGACTGCTCACGCTGTCTCTCACACACAAACACACATTTGTGCACAAGTGAAGGAATCACTAAGCAGATGTACTCATAACAGCTCCTAAACTGTGTTTTTATTTTGCAGTCACAACAGTCAGCACCATGGAAATCAGGCATTGATCAAAATTATTGAACAATTAAGGCATGATAATGAGCATCTAATATGGCTGCTAATGTAATTACAGTGTCATATCACTTAAAGCTGTGCTGCTGGGTGGGTGGCAGGATGCTGGAATATTAAGGGCATCTCTCACTCCTATGCTCATTCAACATCTTCCAAAAATTCAGTTAAGTGAACCTGGGGAGGAACAAAAGCAAAAATTGGAGATAAATTGTCACTAGCAGTGCCACCAATTGTCCACACAAGTGGCTTTCCAATGGATAGGTACCGATGTTTTATTTTGATGCATTATATCTGAAGAAGGGATAGAAAAGGGGTAGAATTTTGCTTCCAGAAAAAGAAGTTCAAGTGTGTGGGAACAAAAAGAGGAGGAAGCTGAAAATATAAGTCACAATTTATCATGCAAGTGGAGCACAGGAAACAATTTTATTCTTTCCACTGGCCATGATCCCTTGACTGTGGATAAGGTTTGTGGGATAGTGACAATCCGCTTGTCTTACAAGTGTAAATATTGCTTCAGGGAATATCTGCAGTTCAAGAGGGAGTCTCAGGTTTGTGTGCAAAGCATAAGGAACATGGATTGGTTCTGCTAATCATGTTTGTGCAAAAGTCAGGCACATATGTAGGAGAACGAGCACGTTCAAAGGTGCCTGTGCTTCATTTGCAAATGGAAAGTGTATCTTCTTTCCATATGTAACATGCCAAATTGAGAGGATCAAAAAAAAATCCCCAAAACTCTGCCTGTCTTGCACTTCCAATGCTGCAAAAGCTAAAAAAGTATCGAACCTTTCCAAATGTGGATCTAAGTACCTTCAGCATCCCCATTTCATGGAGCAGTAATGATGCAACAGAGGGTGACTCAACATTCAAGCACCATTTCAGATCATGACTTATTTTTTTAAAACTGTGTTTCCATCTTCTCAAGGGAGAATCCCAGAGTTAAGACATGTAAATGGCCAGATTTATCAAGGGACTTTTAAAATAACTTGATTGTGTCTAAAATTTAGTCCAGAAATTTTAAAGCATTTCACCATTCTTTAGCCATGTTGGTCCATGTTGTGGGTGATCTCAACTAATTTTCAGTGTTTAAATCCACCTTAAGTAAAATAGATACGCATCAGTTCTTAAATGTTTGTGGTAGCCAGCAGAGAACTAATCAGTCAGAGCAGCCCACTGCATCCAATAATCTGGAAAACCACTAGGGGCATGATTAATGTGTCTAAAAAGATGCTTTTGAGGTGATTCCTCCCCTCTGGTCTGCTCTGGAGAGACCCCACCTGCAGTGCTGCACCTGAAATGTTCTCCAGTACATCTCTGCACCAGCTGAGGGAGGCTCAGTTGTCTCAGCAAAAGTGACCTGGTGCTGTGTGAGATGCCCTGAGATTCCTCTTGTGGATGTCTGAGGTATAAAAAACATCCAGAGGAAATATCCCAGGTCTTGCAGCTTCTGTCCTTGTGGTGCCAGGCTACAGAGATAAAGAAATATATGTATTCAAGGCAGTATCAGGTTTCTTTAGAAGCTGTGAACTCGTGCATGTTTCAGATACATAAACACAAGTTTTTAGTGCCATTTTTGAGGTGTTAGGGTATCCCTCCTGGATCCAGTTAGTAGTGCAGAGATCCTATGACAGATCTCCCAGTTTCCCATGGAAGGTATTAGTTGGCACCAGATATCTATGGTGATTAATAGAGTTAATTTAAAGGGAAATTTAGAGGGAAATTCACTTGGCCAAATACAGGAATTTGTTTTAGAATGAGGTGAATTGGCCTTAAAATCCACTAATTCAAATCCATTAATACTGCTAACTCTTTCCTCTTTAACCATAAAGGCAACCCATGGTGATCTCATCACCTATTATCACCTATCCCAAGTGCTATTAATACCCACATTTAATTAAACTCGTCATAACAAAACTAATAGACCTCTCTTTTTTTTGTAGACAAATTACCATTTTTTCTGTTTTATTTTGGTAATTGCCTTGGTTTAGGGAAATACAGAACTTTTTCCCGATAACTGGAGACCTTACATCTTGTCTCTGGGAACTACAGAACACACAAAAAGTAAATTACTTCCTTAGAAGAAGAGATCCGATCTTTTTTTTTTTTTGACAGCTCTTTTCTCACCTCATTATTTCTCCATCACAATAACTAAAGCTGTCAGATTCCTGACGGAAAGCTGCAAAGGAAGCATGTTGCAAGCAGCTGGTCTTCACAGAGCTGTTGATTCCCTGCTCTCCCCACCCTGTTCCCAAATGTAGAATTCACAACCAAAGCAAAACAAAGCAGAAAATACATTTTCTTCCACCTGTGCAGGTTTGCCAAAGGAACGGGGAATTTCACTGACATGTTCACAAATGTGAGACTAGAAACAAAAAACCAGATAACTGGACAATGAAGAGTGTGAGTGGGTTTGCTGAGCTGGGATCTAAGGATTCGTGTCATGGGTGGGTTCCCCTCCTTCCCTCCCTTGGCTTCTGGACATCAGGGTTTGCTGGATGTGCTTTGAGATCCACAGGTGGAAAGCAGTGTGTAGAATTTAGGAATTATGGGATAATTCCCTAGGAATTATGGCTGATTCTGGATCTAGAAAAAGAAGTTATAGAATCACAGAATGGGCTGGGTGGGAAGGGACCTTAAAGAGCATCTCCCTCCACCCCTCCTGCCCTGGGCAGAGACCATCCACTGCTGTGTTACAGTGGGGTTTAGGTGAAGAACACCCTAAGGCATGGAAAGGTGGTTTGGGAAGAGTGAATGTGGGAAAATAGAGGTCTAAGGGGTCAGAAAGGATAGGCAAATCGCAAATTTGGCTTTCACCTGTTTTCTGTAAAATCTCTTTTTGTCTCCTTCCTTATGGGTCTGGTCACTTTCCTCTAAAAGGCTTAGAGGGTTGGATTCATCACATTAACTGTTTGGTGTTTATACCAAGAAACAGTAAAACAACAGCTTTTAGATCAAGTTTTCTTCTTTGAAGACAAAAAAAATCAAGGTTTGGTATTGACATGGGAAAACCATGTAGCTATACAGCTGCTCCTGCCATATAAATTGGGTCACTTTTCACACCACTCACTCCTAAGATAAATGATGATTACTTGTTGAGCCTTTTAGCCCCTCCCCTTTCTCCACAACGATATAGTTATTACTGTCATTCCTGAAATATCTCCATAGGAATTGAAACTTTGCAAAAATAATCACTGAGATTGATGACAGTAATTTATATATGTTTAGGCTACTAATAAATCTTGGAGTTAAAGAAAGCCTACAGCAAGGACAACCCCCATACCCTGGCAAACAAATAATTGAGGGAAACCATTTGCATAATCAATATATTATAAGGTATCAGGACATCTCTCCTTGCTGGTCTTGGTACTCCTCTGATGTCATTATCGAGGTAGACATGACAAATAATATTTTATGTCTGTGAATGATAATCAGCACACTGCAGAGTGTGTATCTTTATTGATTTGATTAAAAGCTTTGATCTGGGAAATTACCAATTAATGCTATCTAAATTAGTCTCTGTGGGTTTGGACAGAGCAGCAGGAAAATAATTCTCTCGTAAAGCCAGCGATTGGACACAAAAGCAATTTGTTTAATCGTGCTAAATCTGAAAAGAAAATATTCAATTTGGAGGTTCCCTGCAGGTCAGTCCTCAGTTCCTCATTAGTCATTAATGACTGCACTTCAGCCCCACTGTCTGAAATTGCATGTGTACTTTAGAGAGGCTTAATTAAAAAAAGACAGGGAAAAAAGTCTTCCTTAAACAGCTGAGAGTCTGTGACAACTGGATCTGCTTCAAAGAGTGAGAACAGAGCAGAGCAATTTTGGAAAGGAACTTGCTAACCTGGCAAGGAGGAGTTTGAGCTCAGCTTGCTGGGCTAGGGACTGCAAAACCCTGGGATAATCAGAAACCATGGATGAAAGGAAGCAAGCAGAGCACAGGGCAGAAGAGAATGATACTCTCCGCACTTTGAGTACCTGAGCACACCCAGCACGACAAACAAACAGGAGGAATGAGAAACCCAAGTGCAGGTGCAGAGCTATGACACTGGAATTACAGGGATTTGGAGGAAACTCTCAGTGCTGGAGCACTGTGATGGACAGGGCATTTTGCAGGGAGAGGCAGGGAGGATGGCAGCAGGGTTTTCTCTCAGCTGGTTCTGCTGGGGAATAAGATGCAGAAGGGTCAGCAGAGCACCCTTATGAGGAGAAGCTAAAAGAGACTTTCAGAATCACAGAATATCTGAGTGGGAAGGGGCCCATGGGGATCATCGAGTCCAACTCCTGGCCCCACACAGGACAACTCCAAGAGTCACACCATGTGCCTGAGAGCATTTCCCAAACTCTTCTTGAACTCTGTCAGGCTTGGGGCTGTGACCACTTCCCTAAGGGTCCCATTCCACTGCTCAGCCACCCTCTGGGTGAAGAACCTTTTTGTAATATCCAACCTAAACCTCCTGGACACAACTTCAGGCCATTCCCTCGGGTTCTGTCGCTGGTCACCACAAAGACATCAGTGCTTGCCCCTCCTCTTCCCCTCACAAAGAAGCTGTAACTGCAATGAGGTCTCCCCTCAGTCTCCTCCAGGCAGAACAGACCAAGTGTCCTCAGCTGCTCCTTGCATGGTTTCACCTCCAGACCCTTCACCATCTTCTTTACCCTCCTTCAGACACACTCTAATAGCTTAATATTCCTTATATATAGTGATGCCTTTTTTATATTTTGACCTGTTTAGCCAGAAGAGAAGGCTAAGGGATAACTAATTCCAACCTCCTCAAAATTTAGTGGTGTTAAAGCAAAGGCAGATACAGGCTCCTTTCAGAGGTGCCCCACTAAAGGCAGTGGTCACAAATTTCAGCAATTTGGAAATATGTTTAAAAATTCTTCATCACCAGAATGGTTAAGTACACATTTACTGTGGCATCTCAAATACTTTCAGATTTTTCTGCACAGCCAAGGGGAAGGAGCTTTACCTTGGAAATCAGCCCTGTCTTCAGCAGAAGTTTCAATTACAGAACTCCAGATACCCTTTCCAACCTAAGAGATTCTTTGATTGCTCAACTGGCCTGCAGAGTAACTCAGCAAATAAACATTACTTACATTTTGGCTCTTCATTCATAGCAGTGTCATAACTTGTCTCAAAGCTCCTAAAATATTTTGTGGTGACGTGGAAAAACAAACAGGGAGGGAAAAATTATAAAACAGATCCCCATCACACCTCTAAAATCCTTCTGAATTTATCCTCAGAATAGGCATTAATTTATATCCCAGAATCACAGAATTAACCAGCTTAGAAAAGATTATTGGGATCATCAAGTCCAACCTATGACTCATTTGACTCTCCTCCTTTTCCACAGTTGTAGTGAAGGTTTTGAAAGACCAAAACAAGACTGTGGAAGTTGAAAGAAAGTAAAATATTCTCTATCTGTGTTGCGAGGGAACGGAACTAGCTGACCTTCAAGGTCCCTTCCAACCCAAACCATTCTATTATTCTATTAAAAAACACATAAATTTGAGTGTTGCTTGTTCTAAATGCAATTCCGTGCCTTCAAGAGTTTATAACTTAATAGTAGCATGGAACTATTCCTCATGGTAAGTTGAATCATTACCCAGATGTTCCTCTTAAGTAGGAAATAAGTTGTCTGATTCTAATTATTTTTCTTTCTAGTTTCTAGAAATAAGTTTTCTTTGTACCCTTCAAAGTTTGGGCCTGTTTTGCCTTCCTCCTAATACTATCTCACAACAGGAAATGAGTAAATAATTCCTGTGGGTGCACTGGCAATTTGGTCAATGCTAAAGTCACCACATAAATTGGTGCATTGGAATTTCAAATTGGCGAACCAAAACCACTACACATTCTCTTTTCAGCTGCATTCTAGAAATCACATTGAAAAATGTAATTCACTCTGGAACTTCTGCCAAGAAGGACTCCACATGAACCCAGTATCACAAAGGATTCTCTCTGTTAAACTCAGATCATTGGCATGGCTCAGTGTCCTGCACCAGCTCTTCCCTTAACTTCAGGGAAAGACCAGTGAGGATTTAAGGGTTTGGTCTGTTGAGTCTCATGTTTATTGCTACCATTACCAGCCTGGAACATGGAAAACAGAATCCAAGCCTTTTATTGCCTGGCTTTAGTTTCTACAAAATTCTGTGCATCCCCTTTAGCTGAGAATTTGCTGGATTGGTTTGTGGGGGTGTTTTTTTGGAGGAACTTGAAAGTGAGCGCTGTATGAACATGTTCTTGGGACACAACTGTTCGTTAGCACAAATTACCTCTTGTTCTGACCACCTCCCCCTCCAAAGCACCTACTGAGACAGGCAAGGGAAGATATGAGCTTTGCCATGGCAACCCAACACCTTCCAGTGAAATTAAAGCCCAAATGGGAAAGGATGGCAGGCTCGGTGGCAAACAAAAACCTCACTTTTCCTTTCAAATGAAGCTGATGGAAGTTTTAGATGTGTCTTGAGATATTAATAACTAGTCGGAATTTTTCTAGAGACGGTGAGATGAACAAAATAATTACAGCAGTGGCAGTAAGACTGGTAATAAAATGAGCAACTCTCTTTGAACTTGAAGCTATCATTAGATTGACTGAGGAGATCAGCATTTGGGCTTAAGTCCCTAAAGCAGAGTCTCTGGCTCTACAAAGGTATGAGAAAAATACTGTTCCAGTATTTCAATCTTTTTAAATAGCAGAAGAGTTTCCCACTGGGGCACAGTTTGTAGAGAAAGGAAGTGCCTCGTTATTTTGTTTTACAGGGTGTCATTCCAGACCCAGAGTCAGGCAGGATTATACTTTTGCAGAGGAGAAAGATAAAAATAGTCCTCGCTGCATCAAAGAAGGCAAAAATTAGACTGGAAAACAAGATGAGCTGAGGTGTGGCTCACTGACTTTATATCTGTCAATCTGCTGTTTAGAACATGAGCTATGAGAAAATGCTACTGTCCTGCTTAAGAAAATTTGTTGTTAAATGACTTGGATTGTGAGGGGTTTGATTTCAAATCCTCATTTGGACACCCTTTGAGCTGTTTTGAGAGGAAAGGTAACCCAGCTCCATCTCCTGGAATTTTTTTCTAGTTGTTTCCTTTCTCACACATCCTAATTTATACATGTACTGAGTATGTGCTTAGGACCCAGAGAAAAATATACCATACAATTTTTTCCTTCAATGGTTTTCTCTCTCTCTCTTAACATAGTTTTATTGTATCCTGGACTAGAGATTTCTTTTTTCTGAGAATTTTCATGTGTCTCCATTCTGAAAAATTGCTACTTTCAAAAAAATTTGCATATGGTTAAAAGAATTCCTGAGTAGTTCTGCCAGTAGTTCCTGTTCTGAACACTGTATGATCTACACCCCTTTCAACAATGGAAGCAACAGAAATTTAGAAAAAATGGGTTTATAGTTGGGCTTTCTCTTCACTGACCATCTAGGAACTGAATTTCCATGTTATGCTTCTTCTATTTAATGGAGGGTCAACAAATCCAAGATATTACAGCCAGATCTCACTGCAGGTCAGCATCTCGAATAAATGTGGAGCTCAGATTTTGCTTAATGTGATTCCTCTAGTGCATGATAGCAACTTTAAATCAAATCACTCCTCATTACACTCCCCATCTTATGTCAGTGATGCTTGAGCAGCTCAGTCCTCACACAGGATTCCAGACATTCAAGAATTCATAAACTTCATTCCACCCTTACCAGCAAGATGGAGCCAACTGCAGAAGAGACAATGTGGGATGTACTTCTTGTAACCCCCATTCCCTGTCCTCTTGAGCCACTGGGAAGGAGATAGGGAAAATCTGGAATGAAACTGAGCCCAGGAAGAAGGAAAGGAAAGAGGAAAAGAGTTTTTAAGATTTGATTTTATTTCTCATTTTCCTAGTCTGATTTGAATGATAATAATTTAATTAAATTTCCCCAAGTCAAGCCTATCACAGTAATCAGTGAATAATCTCTCCCTGTCCTTATCTCACCCCACAAGCCTTTCATTATTCCTTCTTTCCCCTGTCCAGCTGAGAAGGGAAGTGATGGAGCAGCTTTTTTGGACACCATCTGTCCAGCCAGGCTCAACTCATCACAAAGTCTAATAAAAAGTAACACTTTCCCAACAAGGACACACTGATTTCGCTTGGATGAATACACCTCTCCTTTTAGCATGGTTTTTAAACTAAAAGAGAGATTTAAATTAGATGATAGGAAGAAATGCTTTCCTGTCAGGGTGGTGAGGCCCTGGCACAGGTTGCCCAGAGAAGCTGTGGGTGCTCCATCCTGGAAGTGTCCAAGGCCAAGTTGGATGGGGCTTGGAACAACCTGGGATAGTGGAAGGTGTCCCTGCCCATCTCCATGGCAGGGAGTAGGAATGAGATGATCTTGACAGTCCTTTCCAACCCAAACCATTCTGTGATTCTATGATTTGTCTCAAAAACATGGAAGTCACTCATTGCCTACAGCCCTCTGGGAAGATAAGGCTGTGGCTCAGACAGGGACAAGGAATCTCCAACTACAGAAAAGACTTTTCCACTCACAGTCCTCCAATTATCCTGATCTAGCCTTCCATTTCAACCACCAGTTTTATGTTTCCTTCAAAAGAGATTCACTTTCTGGCTTAATTTGAAGGTAAAGCTCTCCTGACAGCACTTTGTAACAACAGAGATCTGACTGAAAGGACCAGGTTCTGAAAGAAATAACTGCAACCCACTGAGAAAGATGCAAACATGTGGGTTTAGAAATCTCATTTATTGTTATTCACCCAAGCACTTCATTTCTTCCTCTAAAGGGAGCTCACACAAAGCTCCTCGAGTGTGTGGGCTGGAACAAAACCTTCAAAAGCCTTAACGAGGTTCTCGGAAAAAGTTGGTTAGGCTGTTTAGTCATAAGATGTTTTCATCGTACACTTTCATTTTCATTTAAATGAAAACATTTTGAAATAGAAAAGGAAGTTAAAATTCTGTTTGGAAAGGGAAAATGAAACAGTTGGAAATGCAGTTTTGGTGCAGAAGAAATGAATTTTTAAAAAAGTAATTCCAAAAGTTAGCATGTATCAAACCAAAGTTTTTTCTTTTACAATTTCATTTCCTTGGAAGTTTTACTGAGATGGAATATATTTGCTCCATTTCTAAATAATAAAACAGTTGGAAATTATGGAATTCCTCTAAGTGGAATTTCTTTCCACTGTCTAGCTCTGCTTTGAGGGAGGAGGAGAAATGCAATTTTCTCTGAAATATAACTCAAATGACTTGTAGGTAGGAACCATTCTTGTAGGTGCTGTAATCATTATATTGGTGTCTACACAAAACATTTTTCCTTCTACTTGAATCCTTCTTTTATGTCTTCCTCCTATTACAATTTTAGACACTGTTTTTTTCCTGTGGCTGTGTACTGCCTGTCCATGGGCTGAATGTAAAGCCATTAAACTCCTCTATATTCCACAGCAGAATTTTTCAAACTTGAAAAAGAATTTACTCAAAGATGACAACAATCTCCTAGATTCCCTACAGGAACTACAATAAAGTAAAATAATTCATTGAGCTGGGACCTTTTAGCATCTTGATCAAAGAAGCTTCCTCTAAAAACATTAAAGACTAAACTATCGAAAATATAAATAAATGGTGTTAATATAGCTTACAAAATGCAGTACATGATTACAAAGTACAAATCTTGATGGTATTTATTGTGGTATTTACTTGTCATGGAACCTGTAGTCACTGCTTCTCTGGCTGTAGATTCTCCTATCCTGTAAGATCATAAAAGCCTTGTAGTAGTCCTATTTTTCCACAGATTCAGGTGTGCCTGGAGCAAAACTCTACAGTAGTGAGGGCCTTTTGGTAATACATTTAATAATAAATCTTAAAAGCCTCTGCTTCACCCTTGCCAGAAAGCATTTTGGGAAAGGTTGCCAAATTGCAGCAATTTGAAGAACATGGCTTCCATTTAATGAAATCTGTGGCTATATTGAAGCACATAATCATGTGGAAAATGCACAAGAATTGCATTTCTGCCTTGGAACAGCAGCCTTAAAACATAGATCAAAAATCAGAGAAAAGGGAAAAACCAAGAGAAAAGCACTTTGCTTCTCTCCAATCTCCACTTGCATCAGACAAGCAGGGTCACCTTGTATTCTGCTGTAGATCAACACCCTTGCCCTCAGCTGAAGTGCTCATGTATTTAGACTTTCATTTTTCCTGTTAAAGAGCTCCCATGAGACCCTATCTACATGAGAAATGTCTGGCATTTATTATTGTGACACAAGCAGCAGTCCACAATCTGTCTGGCAAAACTCCACAGAGAAAATGATTCAAGAGATCAGGAGCAGTCTTGGAGTTCTTTTACAGCCCCCAAAGCAGGGGCTACACCCACAGAAACCAAAAATATTTTTGGCTTAAAGTCTGCAGTTCTTGACTGTCATACTGACTTATTTTGAGGAATTAAAAACCCACAGTGTTTATTTTGGGAAAGAAATAAAAGGGCTAACCTACAAAATAGTCAAACCTGAGCTGCACATGATTTCATCATGAGTTAATTACCCATAAAGGCATCTTGTCTTCATCCCTGCCTGCTCTTAATGTAAGTCCTAAGTGTTTACTGTTCATTAAAGGCTGACGCTAATGGAAAATCCACAGTCTATCACTAGAATAAATAAAACATTTTAGAGTCTTGTAGCCTAAGCAGTGCTAATATCAGTCATGAAATATGCTTAGTGTAAAACCACTGGATATCTTGGGCAGAAAAATAGAAGTCCTACAAAAATTCCAATCTAGACTCTAATAGCATCCCATGTTTAAATATTTGGGTTCTTAAACAGCACTAAGAAATTAAGGCCCTGAAAAAATTCACCTGTTATAACACCTTCCTGTTCCTGCTGTAGCAGTTCCCACAGTCCCATGCAAAGCAAAATTTATTTTGCCTGAAATATCATGGGGATTGAAAATCTAAGCAGACGTGCACTAGATTCAGATGTCAGCTTTCAGGGAACTGTTCCCATTAGTATATATTATATTTAGATATCTAAAACTAGAGAAAACAGGGATTGTGTTCTGCTTCCTTAGTTCTCCATTTGTCTTGCTCAATATACAAGTTATAATTTCTAAATGAAGAGCTGTATGAAAGCTATTGAACACACTAAATGTGAGTTTTATAAATAGCTAATGTTAGACCAAGGGTTGAATCCAAGCCAATAGGATCACACAAGTTTTCTAAATTCACAATTTCACCATGTGTGATGGAGATAGTTGAGATCCAAGGATATCCCTCCTCCCTCGTCTTGTCACCCTTCATCCCTATCCTCAGAACATGCAGTGAGCCATCACTTTCCTTCATTGCTCTCCTCCAAAGAGCAGTTGCAGTGAAGCTTGAGAGGGAAGTACCAGATTTCCAGAGTTTCCTACATTTTATCTCATCCCCTGAAGTTAATTCATGGGAGTGGTGGAAGGTTAAGGGTTTAGGTCTCTTCCACTCCACTGCACCATCTTCTTCAATGGCACTCTGAAATACCAAGTTCAGACTTCATCAGCCTCAGCATCTGGATTTCAGTCAATTTTAATGCCTAAATGATACTAGAAAGATGCAAAGGAAGACCAGCATCCTCTTTGCTGTTATCATGTCCTAAAACGTTTTCCTTTATCTCCAGGATAAATGATCTTCTCTTTCCTGCTCCATCTTTTTTAAGTTAATGACTCAAAAATATATATTGGACATGAGCAATTTAGCTCTAACTGTGATGAGAACCTTAATTGACCTGAGTGCTCTTTATGAGGGGGATGTATTTGTTTTATACAGACTCCCTGCCTTCAGTCAATGTCTTCTTCCAGCACTCAGTATTTATAGTTGAACCCCTTGAGGCTTGATGCCATTAGAATCACTAGAGGGAGATTATACCATGAGACAAACTTTTTCCCAGCCTCTCTTAGGAGTAAGCAGGCAGCTGCACCAAACAGACAAAATTTGCACTGCATCAAGCTGCCTTTGAGGAGGTTTGGAGAATAATTTTCTGTTGACAAACTTCTGTGGCAGGAAACCTCTGCACAGACAAAAGCTAAGGAGAGGATTTATTTTACATAGAGGATTTACTTAGAACTGAGCTGGAACAGGTTGGCAGAGAAGTTGTGGATTCCCCATCCTTGGAAATATTCAAGGCCAGTTTGGCTGGGGCACATGGCAGAGGAGTTGGAATTAGATGATATTTAGGGTCCCTTCCAACCCAAACCATTCTATGATTCTATGAGCTCACATTTTCTTTCAGGTACCTAAATACAAAAGAAAGATCTGGCTGGAATTCTGATGCATGAATTTACATGCAGGGGTGCAATGCAGCATGGAGAGGGAACAAACTGCAGGAGAGGATAAGAAATGACAACATGAGGATATCCTTGCACTCCTGCTGCTGAGCCACCTGTCCATATCTAACCTCAAAAGGTGCATCCAAGTTTGGGAGCAGATTCCAGCTCCAAGCACAGCCTGGAGCACCCAATGTCACCAATGTTTTCTGGGATACTGGGAGCACCATGTTGGGAAAAGCCTCCATTAGTTCACTGGCTCACCCAGCAATTGTGAAACTCCTCCAGGCTGCTTTCAGAGTTTTGGAATTCAGGAAATTGATAAGCCTGTCACTTATCAATACTTTTCCATGAGTTTTCTGCGTTTGAAATGAGATTTTCATCAAAGGGGATTTGCTGCACCTCTGCTCCATATGGAACTTTACCCTTTTGGGTAACTGGATCCTGTGGAATGGCACTGAGACATGAGCCAGGGCTGGCTGAGAAATCCCTAACAGGCAGTGGAAAGGCTGCTGCTGTTTCTAACCTGTTTTCTCAGAAAGAAAAAGTCAGAGTTTGGGCTAGCTTTAAATAAATAGTTTAAATAATATTAGACATAACTAAGGGTGAGGAAATATCCATGAATATCCATGAATATCTGTGACTTCTGTCAAGGTCACTATAATTTTTATAATATATATGACTTTTATTTCTATATCACATTGTTTGATGGCAGGGGGATTATTTTTATAAGCTTATCTGATCCTTTTTTAGAAGTTAGTTTTCATTTTAAAATATAATATTTCCACAGTATATTCCACTAAAGCTTTGACTGGCAGTGAGAAGAGTTTCCAGCATCAAAACCACTTAGCTCCATTAATAGGGAGAGAAAATAGCTCTCCGTGTAATATTAACACCCCAAATTTCTCTTTTTTCAAAACTGAAATAAATGCAAAAAAAACCCCAAAATGGCAGCCGTTTGCAAAAATTTAAGCTCAAAACCATTTGCACTGAGATTGAAGAGCATTACAGAACGTTCAGGCTGTATAAAGATGAATTTTATCACACAGGAGTTCAATCTAGCTTCAAATTTATAGCATCCATGGAAAAAGAACTAAGACATTTTATTCTGTGTGTGAAAAAGGCAAATGAGAGCCCTGCTTCTGGCATTAAACATCACCACACATGTGATGATAAATAATGAACAAAACAAGTATTCAAGGTGACTGACTGCAAGTGTATGTAGGTAAGTGAAGGCAGAATAAAACTGAGTGTTGATTTCCCTAAACAACAACCAAAAAAAAGAGAAAAAAATAAGATAATGTAACAAACCTCTCTGGCTGTCGAATCCTGTGAAGTCTATTGTAGGATCATGAGAGTATTTAGCATATGGAAAGCATAAAAGCCAATGAGAGAGAGAACATGTATGCAAGCATAAAAGTGACAGATGACAAAATTTATTTTGCTTGGTAAATCACTTTTATAATTGATATAGCTTTTTTATTAATTTTTAAAGCTGTGTATTTATGCCAAAATGAATTGTCTAGGTGTTAAAATTTGTGTTTCATCCCTCATTGTTATGAAATGGGAGTGGGAAGAGCCAATTCAATAAAGTGTTCTTTCTACTGCTATCCCTCCCAGGCTTCATTTCCCCAGGATGGCAGGGAATGGGACACCTTGCAATAAAAACAAATGTTCTCAAGGTGCTTTTTATCTTCCCTGTTTTATTCCTAATATTGCTTGATTGCTGCAGAAAAGACACATTTAGTCAAAGGTCACTGAGAATGCACAAAAGAATAAAACCTCCACATTTGTGAAAATCCCCACTGTGTAAAAGCCTTCTCTGAGACTTACCCATCAGTGAAATTTCATTTTCTGGAGGGATTTGAAGTGATGCTAAGCCTTCAGCTGGCTTTTGGCCTTGTGGTGAGCTTTGCTGTCTTGGGAAAATGGCTCTGACGTCAATTGAATCCAATGACAGGTTTTAGTCCATTCTTTTTCCTTTTTACTGTTACTTTTTCGACATTGTCTTAAAAAATAGAAATCTTCAGAAACTTAATGATGTACCTGTAGTATTCACATCAATTTACTTAATCACAGTAGGACTTTGATATGTGTATATATATATAAATGAAAAATAGTAATTTTCTTTCCTTGCATCACAGCAACACGGAACCTTATCAGAGAATCTCAGAATAATTAGGGTTGGAATGACCTTAAAATCATCTCGTTCCAACCCTCTGCCATGGGCAGGGACACCTTCCACTATCCCAGGTTGCTCCAAGCCCCATCCAACCTGGCCTTGGACACTTCCAGGGATGGGGCAGCCACAGCTTCTCTGGGCAGCCTGTGCCACCCTCACATCTTGTGAAACTCAGATTTTTCTTGACCTCACTTTTTACTTCTCCTTCCATCCCACTGACACACAACAACTTTGTAGCTTTGCCAAACCAACAGTTGATGGGTCTTAACAGTGAACTCGCTCAAGAGGGAATACATGGCAGCCTCAGTGGAAAAATGAATTCTCACAAATCTTTATTGCTCCAATAATGCACCTTTATGCTACTGAGTGCAGTATGTCCAATAACAACATTAACTCCTAAGTCAGCTATTTTTGTATCCAAAAACATGTGCCCTTGTTTTTCAGAAAACAAATGGAATCCTTCCAACATGCAATTTTAAAGAACATCAATAGAATTATCAACATTCCCCTGCCAGTTGCTGGCATTGCTTCTTGCAGGCAAAATAGTTCAAGAAAGACTCATGGGTTAATTTTTCTCTTTCAATTTGCAAATAAGAATGAGGGTATTGTCATTCAGTTTCCAGTGGAGCATAAGAATGGCATGGCAAATGGAATGTTGTGAGTTTTGGGGGGACTTACACAATCTGATTACAGTTTCCCCTTGGAATAACATATCATTAAACACTGTTGATATTTAAAGTATATCCTGAAATTATACTGCCTAACAGAGGCAGGGTCAGCTCCTGATCTATGATTAGGGCAGTAGACAGACATTATATTACAATCCACTGGAAATATTTGCTTTCACTGACCTCTGAGGACCCTTGGATGTCCATGTTCCTTAGAGAAGCACCCAGATTAGACTGGATGAAAAAAGGAAATCAATGTAATCTCATCCTCTTTTTTTTTTTTTTTTGTGCAAATCTAATTGCAGAAGAGTTTTGTACAATATCAGAAAGAAATCCAAAGTACACACGATTCTACTGAAACTGTGAAATATCTATAAGTTGATAAGGAAAAAGTAATATATATTAAATATATTTAGATGTAAATTTCATAATCTAATAGATTTTAAAGAACATTAATTACTGATTAGTAAAATGTGATATTAGCTCTTTATCTTCACTGTGAAGATGAGGAGAATTAAGCCCAGTAATATTTGGGGCAATCTTTCTTGACTTGCATTTTCTGAGATCAGACACCTTAATCTAATTATTGTCTTTGATACAAAAATTTAACGTTGTTTATTCAGAAGTGTTCTGTCCCTGCTGATGCTGGTTTTTTGCTCTGTTGAAGTCAAAGGTAGAGATTCTTCAAAGTTTTTCATCAAATAAAGATCCAGAGAGGGACTGAAAGACTTTATAGGAAGAATTATCCTCAGGAAATTGAAATACATTTCTACCATGGAATTTTATTTTTACTCTGTATAGACCCCAGTACTCTACTTGTGTACTGTAATAATTTTCTTTACAGGTTATCCTTTGAGCTAAAATTCCCAGAAAAAATACTTCTCAATGGATTTAGTCTCAAACACATTTCTGCCTTCTAGTTCATTTCACACACATATGCAGTGTCCCTATCAGATTATTTATTATGAGTGTCCTTAAAGTCTGGTGGTGTTACACCAAGGACCTTGCCATTTGTGTGTGGCAACTAAAGCAGAAAATGCTCTGCAAACCCTCACTGGTCCTATCACAAAACAATTTCCCCTTTGATTTGCTAATTTCCTTTAACCCTCTCTTCATCCCATGGAGTGATCCCTCAGGTAGAAGAAAGAGTCCTCAGAATCCCATTTTCCCCCTATAATTAATCCATAAATCAGGGATTTTACTCTGTGAAAATGTCAGCCAGCAGTAATCTCCCTAAGGTAGTACAATCCAACTAAAAACTGAGAAGTTGACTATCAATAAGTAAAACAATTATAGCCCTTTAAAAATGGGATATTTGTTTAAAACATACATAGAGTAAGAATATATTTGCAAATATAGTTGACCTATAATCACTCTTTATTTTTTTTTCATTCTTTTCAGCGTCTGTGCTTTCATTTGGAAAGCTCAATACTGATAAAAGTCACCAGGATAAACACTGCTTGGGAAAATCAACCTTGTGGAAATTTGGATGAGAGTAGGACATCACTGCATGTACTGAATGACCTAAGTGAAATTTTAGAAGTTTATAGATTCGAAGGTGATCTGGGACTATAATTTTTCACTTTGTTTCTAGTCCACAAGTGTTACCTGACTCCTATACCTATATTTATATTCCCAACACTTTGCAACAGCTCAATGCCCCATAAAAAGTTGGTTTCTCCATCCCAAGACCATCCATGAGGGATGGCATCTCCTTGAGCTTCAGACCCCAAAGGAAAAGACTTTTTGATAAAGAGACTTTTTAACAAGGTCTGTAAAGACAAGGATAAGGGTCAACCATTTTAAGTTGAGAGAGAGCAGGTTTAGATGGGATATTAGGAAGAAATTCTCCCCTGTGAGGATGATGAGGCACTGGAAGAGTTTGCCCAGAGAATTTTTGGATGCCTCAACCTGGAGGAGTTCAAAGCTGGGTTGGATGGGGCTTGGAGCAACCTGTTCCAGTGGAAGTTGTTTGAAACCCAGGGGGTTTCAATGATGATCTTTAAAAGTGCCTTCCAACCCAAACCATTCCATGATTCTGGGAAAGAGCCTTTGGTCAAACCACGTGGCTGATTTCCCTCTGCTGTGCTCCTCAGCAGCACTGATGAAAAATAAAACTGAGAAGTTTCCATGGAAACCTTGTCTTGAATTCAGCTAAGTTCATCAAGCCTAACAAGATTTAGAGGAAATACTTCGGGGCTGATGAACTGGTATTTTCCCTGAAACATCTTAGTAGAACCCTTAGAAATGTACACAGAGCCCTTTATGGTACACATAGGCCTTTTTTAAGAGTTCAGCCATGGCTTTTGCAAAACAGAAAGATGCAGTGAATCACTCACATGAATATTCAGCTTTAGCTTCACTTGCACCCATCAAAGCTTCTGCTGCCTTTGCGGCTGAGTGAAGATCTGGCCTGTTATTTGGCCTCGATGGTGATGCCAAGTATTTCTTTTTATTTAGCTTTTCCAGCAATCCCATTACACTGAAATCTGCTTGTCTATTCTTAGATATCACCACCACCACCTTGCTGTGATCACTGGAGATGAAAGTTTATCCTGCAGGTTTATTATGCTTTGAGAAAACAAATTACTTCCTGGCACTCACACGTCTCTCATTTTCAAGACCCTTAAATGATTCTCACATTGATTTCCCAGTGTTCATCTTCTCAGCATCTACATGAAGCTGACAGCCATCAGAAATTCAAAGAGATGCTACTTCTCCTGAAGATTGAGAGCTGGAAAATGGTATTTAGCTGCGAGAAAGAATGAATGAGGGAAAATAGTATTCCTGAAAAATGTTCATCAGCTGCAAACACACACACACCAGGAAAGGTCCATCAAATGCAGTTTTTTTACTTCCCAGCTCAGTGCAAATCCAGATAATAAACAGAGAGAGATGATGAGAAGAAAAAAAAAGAAAAGAACATGAAATACTGAGATAGAATTAAAAATAAACAGATTAAAAATAAACATTCAAATAACTAAATAATTTCAAGATTTTTTTTCCAATGTGATAATTGCTTGAAATGCTGAATCTATTCCAACATCTTTAGATGATTTTTAGGGTTCCTTCCAACCCAAACTATTCCATGATCCTATGATCTCTATGTTTATTTTTAATTCTTCCTGTTTGCAGCACTCCAAGTGTACACAGGTTATTTGCAGCTTCTCAAACTGGAAGGGAGAGCTCAATGTTTTGCTCAGGAATAGTCAAACCAAGGGGACACCTCATCCTGGGAAAATTTTATATATTAAGCTGACAGTAGCATTCAAAATGGTCTTCCTATCCTCATTTATCCTGCAGCCCTCTTGAATCCATAACAACAGACATGGGAATATTACTTATTGGTAACTAGGACTTTTTGCATGTGGTCCTTTTAGAAATACCACCTTTAAAAATCCCCTAGTATCTGCTTTACTACTGAATTCTTCTTGATATTTATACGGTGCATAAACAACTCTGTTTTGTAGCACACCTACTTGACTTTCTCGGAGCAATGTACCCACTTTTCAGGTATTTCTGAACAGTGGCTCTTTATTTGCAAACGTGTGTACAAACAGGGTACAGATTCTTTCTATCCTTTGTTTGTGTCCTCTCTGTTAGAAATGAATGAATTTAAAGTGGTTTCCTTCTTGATTTTCCTTTACAATTGGGGACAGCTGCCTCTTGGTAAACAAGCAATCAGATGCCTTGGAGAACAGCTCCAGGAAATGCTGTGCAGTAATGAAAAATATACAACAGCATGCAAGGCACCCTTTCAGCCTCCCTCTCTCCCTGTCAACCAATTCTGAACATACTAAACCATTAAAGAAGAACGTTAAGCTTTGGAGTAGATGGGAAGTTTTATGCCTTGTCATTATCTTAAGCTTCCAATGCTGGCAAGCAAGTATGGAATAATAAAAAACAACAAAGAACCCAAACCCAACACACCACCATCAACAAAACCCCATGAAAACCAAACCAAAAATAAATAAATAAATAAATAAATAAAAAAGAAAAAAAAAAAGGAAAAAAAAAAAGAAAAGCAAATTAAAAAGGCCCCAGTGGTCTGGTCAGGATTCTTTATGTGTAATGCTCAGGGGATATAGGCAAATAAATGTTTTGTCTTTTTCAGGTAGCTTGCAGTTGAGACTGGGTGATGAGAAGGGCATTATACTTTACCTGGCAAGCCAGCATCTATGCTAAATACAGAAGAAAGCAGCCGGAAAATAAACATAATTATTCTCTACCTGGCAGTGCAGTATGTGTGCTAAATATAGAAGAAAACGCACAACAAATAAGTAATGTGATAACATATATATTTATGTATATATGTTTGTACTTCAAATCCCACAGCTTGAGTTCCAGCTGCCTTGAATGGCTGGAAATTTTAAATGGAGTTTTGATGGAAATTCTTGTATTTCTACTGTCAAGGGATGTAGGAGATTAAAAACCAACCAAGCATGAATGATAAACCTCACTCGTGAAAGCAAGGACATGAGGAAAAGAGGAAGGGAAAAGTTCTTGGGTCTTTGGGTTAACCGACCTGGGCAGCATACTGTGTCTCTTATTGTTGTTCCTGGAAGAAAAAAAAGCTATAACCTTTGTTTTTGAGTTTCACTCAAAACATCCCTTCAAAACAAGCAAGTTTTGGGGGAATATTCATTCAGAGATTCAAAATGGGTTAATTGTTATATCAAAGCAACCATGGGAAAGCATATGACAAGTAGATTAGCACAAGAGACATTACAGAAAATATGGGTTTTTTTTTAATAGTTCCCTAGCAAGATAAAGAAGAATTATCATTGATTTACAGCCAGGATACTGAGAGGTGCATTTGTGCAGCACAGTGCAAACCCTGAGCTGGGCTAAACAAGGACAGCAGGTCAGTGAGTGCATGTGGCATGGCGAGCTCAGGGGTGGAGATGTTGCTCCCAGATTTGCTGCAACCCAGCTGTGACAAAGTGCAGGTCTGTGATGTCCCACCTTTGCAGGCAGACCCAGCATGGCCTCTGTGCCAGAGAAGGTCAGAGTGCAGGAGAGGAGCCCATGGCTCATCTCTCATTCTCAGGGGTACACACTGAAGGCATTTCCCTCTGGATAACACACTGGGATATCTCCACTATGAGCACACAGGGAGTAAATGGTGTTTTGTTTTAAGGGAGAGAGGTGAGATCTTCTTACTGTGTTTCCAGAAAGAAGATCAGAACCCATGTGGCAAGCCTCTTGCTTGGCAGCTCCATGTGCC
Source organism: Acridotheres tristis (assembly GCA_037013685.1). NCBI lineage: Eukaryota > Metazoa > Chordata > Aves > Passeriformes > Sturnidae > Acridotheres > Acridotheres tristis. Next base: position 146,609,208 of record CM072886.1, on the reverse strand, counting down.
ATATCCTAATAGGATGCAAAACACCTGCCTGGCAAGATCAGGATTATCGGAGCTGAGCTCATGCATTGCATGACTTTTTCTAATGAATCCCTCTTTAGCATACATTTATGCCAGTTGACAAAGTGAAAGAAGCAATTCCTTTAAATATTGAGCATTCATACGTAAATTGCAGCCTAGTGGAATCTTCTATCCAAACGGAATCCTTTATCTATTTCTGTTATATAAGAAAAGCAAATAATTTCTTATCGGTTGACTTTGAAATACAGGCAAGTGTTCATAGGAGTATTATGAAGTGTCAGCTTTTCTACAGCATTTACTTTTCATGCTCTTAATTTCTCATTTCATTATCTCGTCTTATTCTCTTGCCATGTCAGTGTTTTGATTTGATGGCTTCCATGTGACAAGAGCTCTTGCTGCGTGAGCGATACAAACGCGGCTTTAAAAGTGGTACAGCTTCCTATTAAGGCAGAGGCCCTTCCTCAGGAATTTCTTAAAGCTGCAACTGAGACAAGGCATAACCAGGGAAACTTTGATATGCACAGCAGGCTAAGCCCTCCTGCAGTCCCTGTGGATTGCTCTGCAAAACCTTTCTTTGTGTTCATGATTTGCAGAGGTTTGATCTGTTATTGCCCTGGCAAGGCAGAAGTGGCACATCACTTTTATCTCTAAATGCTCTCACTTTAGTCAGCAAGATGCTCAACAGCATCTTACAGAAAAAAAATATCATTATTACTTTAATGCCTGAAGAAAAGGCAATAATTTTTCCTTGTCTTTTCCTTGGGGTCCTTATCCCAGGCAGAGAATGAAAAGTACAGCCAGGACAGAGTCTGTCTCTGCCAATAATGGCCAAATTGCCATCCTTGTCCTCAGAAATAATCCGAGGGAGGCATCTAGGTTAGTAGTGGCCATCAGAAATCCCAGGGCCATGTCTGCTGTCTCAGGGGCAGTGTGGAAAAAGTAAGGCCTCAGTGGGTTTTGAAAAGGCAGGACAGAGCATAGAACCTTCACAGAACAAGGACAAATGTGGGAGGCCATGAAGATGCTCTGAAGCCAGGCTAGGAGAGTTGGGGATGTTCAGCCTGGAGAAGAGAAGGCCCCAAGGAGACCTCAGAGCCCCTTCCAGTGTCTGAAAGAGCTCCAAGAGAGCTGGAGAGGGACTTTGGACAATGAGCTCAAGTGGCAGCACAAGAGGGAATGTTTTTAAACTGATAGAGGGCAGGGTTAGGTTGGATATTAGGAAGGAATTCTGCTCTGTGAGGATGGTGAGGCCCTGGTACAGGTTGCCCAAAGAAACTTTGGCTGCCCATCCCTGGAATGGGATGCTCCAGGCTGTGTTGGACAGGCTTGGAGTATCCTGGTCTAGTGGAAGGTGTCCCTCATGGCAGGGGTTGGAACTGGATGATCTTTAAGGTCCCTTCCAGCCCAAATCAATCTGTAGTTATAAGTCTGGTACCTCTGTGTTAGAAAGGAGAGAAGAATGAGTAAAAACAGTTGAACTGATCCCAAGTGTATAATGAGAAACAGAACTGGAGGAACTCCACTCCATACAACACCAAGCATCAAGGAATGTCTTGCTATGATTAGCAAAAGATACATCAGAAGATCCTGTCATAACTTCTCTCTCTTCTGGCTTTATCCCCCCACCCCATCACATTTTGGAAAGGAAATGCTGCAAACCTTACACACGAGGACTCACTTTAGGAATTCCACTGCACATGAGTGATGTGAGAAAGAACTTTTCACATGGAGCAAGCAAGACCCTGGAAAGGGAATAGTGCAGTGCAAGGGAAGTGCCTGACCAAATGTATTCAGTGGGATTAGGGCAGCCCCCATCTGTAACACAACTCCCTTTGTAGGAATGGGAACACAAGCTTTCTCTCTTCAGACGAAACTTTAATTAGCATAATGGGAAATTGCACCACTGGAATGAGCAGAATGGTTTGTGTACATTCCAGCTGTATTTATGCTGTGAGCTGACTCACAACACAGAGCAATTCGACTCCAAGATCTCCTCATTTGCCAGTCTAAATGAGGAAAAGACCAGATTCCCTAAGCAGACGAGAAGACTGGAACTTTTCCTCTTGTTCTGCAGAGTCGTTGTCACTGACAAAGGTTTGGGGCAAAAACAGGCACAAGATGCTACCAAAGCTCAGGGATGGGTTTGAGGAAGGCTGTAGGTTGTTCTCAGTACAAGGAAGGACAGGGATCTGTTGGAATGAGTCCAGAGGAGGCCAAGATGATCAAAGGGCTGGAATACCTATGGGAAAAGACTGAGAGAAATGGGATGGAGAGGAGAGGAGAGGAGAGGAGAGGAGAGGAGAGGAGAGGAGAGGAGAGGAGAGGAGAGGAGAGGAGAGGAGAGGAGAGGAGAGGAGAGGAGAGGAGAGAAAAGAGAAGAAAAGAGAAGAAAAGAGAAGAAAAGAGAAGAAAAGAGAAGAAAAGAGAAGAAAAGAGAAGAAAAGAGAAGAGAAGAGAAGAGAAGAGAAGAGAAGAGAAGAGAAGAGAAGAGAGAAGAGAAGAGAAGAAGAAGAGAAGAGAAGAGAAGAGAAGAGAAGAGAAGAGAAGAGAAGAGAAGAGAAGAGAAGAGAAGAGAAGAGAAGAGAAGAGAAGAGAAGAGAAGAGAAGAGAAGAGAAGAGAAGAGAAGAGAAGAGAGAAGACCTGATAGCACCCTTGAAATATTCAAAGCCAGGTTGAATTTGAGCAACCTGGTCTAGTGACAGTTGTACCTGCGCATGGCAGGGGGCTGGAACTAAATGATCTTTAAGGTTGCTTCCAACCTAAACTATTCTCTCATTCTATGATCTTTTAATCACCTCAGAACTCCTCTCAAAAATAACTGCAGTGTTTGATTGTGCCCTGTGGTGTGAGTCAATGGAGAAGGTGGTCAGAGAAGATGCTGAGGAGTCACCAGGCTGTGATTCACCTCTTGTAAGAGCACGTGAGGACAAGGAACAGCTGAGCTGGAGCTTGCCAGTGTCCATCTGGACACCTCATACTGCTCTGTACACACCGTGTCCTCGACAGATTCCCAAATTCTCCACTGACTTATTCCTGAAAAATAATTCTGATAAAGGCTGCACGTCTTGGTGTGGATGGTACTACCAACTGAAATTGATTCAAAGACACATTTTTGAAAAATTATAGTTACATATTTCAGAGTCAAATTATTTATTTTTTCACAAACTTGTTCTTCCAGTCTCTTTGGCACGGTGAAATGGAGATGTTGTGTCATATCCAACTTGAAAAGAAATTGTCATCTTTAGAGGTGGAAAGAAAGAGATGGAAAAAGATGGATTTAAGTCATATCTTCAGATCAGCTCTCTGGATGTTAAGCACATGACTTGAAAATAGAAGTGTCTTTTACTTCTATCTTATTTTAATCACTCTGTTTTCATTTTTCCAAACTTGAGACTTATTTTAATTAAAACAACATACTTTCTAATTAGGAAAATGATTAGGTTAATCAACAGCTGTTGAATTCAAGTGGCATTCTGGAAATTAAATTTGTACCTCTTCTGACTGAGCTCAAATACCACCTCAGTATCTTTAGTTTTCTAAATCAATATATTTGGGAGTGGGTAAGTTGGACTCCTTATGATTCTAAGTTAAATTCTTCAGGAATATTGGCTGAAGAAATTATGTGCATGGCTGAGTTCATATATGCAGATGGAAAATTATATCCTTCGAAGCAAGAGGATGTGAAGCTTGTTGATGTGAAACAAGGATTAAATTCCTTTGTCCGACCCAGGGAATTTATCCTGTGTGTGGATCCTAATTTAACTTTGTTCCGATTATAAGGATACACAGTCATTTCCACAGGGATGAAAAATTGTTCATTTCTGGTCAATTTGAAATGAAATTGTTTATTTGTTTGTAGGTCAGTCAGTGAACTGAAATACCCCTTTTCTTGTGCAATCCTTGCTCTGCTTAAAACAAAACCAGGGCCGAGATGCTTTGATTTCACAAAAAAGCTAAACGATAACAAAGCATGGACAAGAATCTGAAGTAAGGAGGTGAGAAGTGGATCAGGATGTGACAGAAAAGATGTCCAAGTGAAAAATCAAGGACAAGAATCTGAAGTAAGAAGGTGAGAAGTGGATCAGGATGTGACAGAAAAGATGTCCAAGTGAAAAATCAAGGAACAATACATAACATAAAACCCCTGACACTCAGCACAGACAGTTAACGGATTGAAGAACAAAGGTAAAAAAGAAAAGGTTTGAAAATAAACTTCCTTATTTTTGTTTTGTCCTAATGGAAAATAGCTGAAAAAATGAGAAAAGAACAACAGGAAGGTTAAAAAAAAAAGGGTGGGGAAGGAGATGGACAAAAAAGAGAACTCTGACACACTCTTTTCCAAAAAAAAAAATGCTGAGCTGGAATATCTGGTGCCCCATTAGCACTGGGAAACTCATTTCTGAATAACTTCTGCTTATATGGCTCATTTATATAATATATGATTTCAGCACTTGGTTTCTCACATAGAGTCTGACTGCTGGGAATTCATGTTTTCCTGAAGGCTTGCTGGTCATTGCAAATCTCCAGTAATACAGGGTGTTTAATCAGGGATCCTTATTGCCCAGAGAAATTCTTCTGGTCCACACATTTCTAAGGAGCTCAAGGCTCTGGGAGTTATTTTCAGAAGCAGACACACAGGCAGGGCTTCCTTAGTCTACACCAAGGACTTACTTCTTTGTTTGCTATTAAACCTGAACAAAAAATATTTTAAGAAGTGGAGAATGAAAAGCAAATCTATTAAAGTGGTTATGTTACAGTGCTTCGATGAATCAATAGTTTCCTGGGTTTCCTGGTTTTGACTAAGCTGAAAATTATTTCCAGACTCTAATGCTTCAGGCCCTGGACATTCTTCTTAGGTTAAAGATGTGCCTACTACAAATGAGAGCAGCACTGACTGTAAAAACATTGGTTTATGTCCAACAGTGATCTTCTCTCCCCCAGATTTGTCAATCTCAAACATATCCTACCAGAAAGGTTTGGAGGAGGCTCCTTTGAAGGTTTGTTTAAGTCAGTTCTTGGGGTTTTTTCCTAGTTCCTGGGAAAATGAGGGGCCTTTGAGCTTTTCAGATTCACCAGAAATTGCTCCTGACAGCAAACAAACATAAGGAAGTTAAGAGCCAAAAAAAAAAAAAAAAAAATCTTTAGGAACATGATAGCAAAATTGGAAAGAAACAGAGAAACATAAAAACCAATAAAAGGTGAAGTGAGATTATGCTGTCTCCTTTTCTAGTTGCCACTTTGGATTGCTCTGTGGGACACCACTGTGTCAGGATCCAAGGTTATGATCCCTTCTCCCATCTGACTGTTTCTATTCAGAATTGACAACCTCCCTAAACATCTTTCCTCACTGACACTCAAGGTTTTTCTATCTATGAATAAGTTTCACAGCAGCTTCTCAGCAGATTTTAAGGATTCCCCAGGCTCTTTTGTAGTTTAGAAAACCTTATCCTTCTGAAAAATTCTCCAGCTGCTTCATGTCTGCCACAAATGCAGATGGAGCACCACTGGTCGAAGCAATGATAGTTTCACTTTGATATGCAGACAGAACATTTGTAGGGCTGATTCATCCTCCAAGGATTTTAGAATAAATACCCCAAGGATTTAATCTCAAGAAGTCAAGGGAAGATCACTTTCTTTCTCTCATATTAAAAGTGAATGCGTCATCAAAATCAAGTTTGTAGTTCACGACCCTGGACACAAGGAAGAAATATTTAGGACAGAATGCTCAGACCCCTCTCCCTGCATCCCCTTCCCTCTGCAGGGTTATTTTAGGGCTGGGAGCCACGAGGTTATCCAAGAAGTCCTCTCCTACATCTGCCAGGGAACCACTCTGCACCCCATGAAGGAGATTACATCCATAATCACATTCATTTATTAAGTTTCCTAGCAAAAAATGATGACAATGATGATGATGATGATGATGATGATGATGATGATGATGATGATGATGATGATGATGATGATGAGAACTATTAGAATAATGAGGTATTTGAACAGTCCAAATCTGCTTTGCTGATGACTCAGACCAAGAAACAAAGGCTTCCAACTTCACTGGCAGTAACCTACCAGCCTCCTGAGAAGAATTATCTTGAGGGGAAGGTGTAAGTTGAGGGGGGAATAATGTCATAGAATCATTTAGGGTGGATCAATTAGTCCAACCATTTGCTCAGCACTGACAAGGCCATCACTAAACCATGCCCCCACATGCCACATCTACAATCTCTCCAGGATGGTGACTCCACCACTGCCCTGGGCAGCTTGGTCCAGTGCTTGACAGCCCTTTCTGTGAAGAAATAGTTCCAATTTTATTGCAAAAACAGAGGAGTTTTTAGTCTGCTCAAATGCAGATAAAATTCATCAGCCACTCAGGGATGGAAGAAACCATTGAAGACAAACTTTCAGCGTTCCATCAGATCATATGATGGGTACATGTGTGAGAGTGGTAGACAGGACACCTGAATTAACTTCCTGATCTGGCACTGCTTTGAAAAACACAGTTGTGGAAATATCTCTCCACCTCTCTGTGTCCTTGACTGCATTTCCTAACATGTGTACAGAAAGTGAAAACTCTGTATTAATGTCTGACAGGATTAAAATGTTAGATTCCTGTCCTGGTCAGGAGTCTTCTAAATATAAATTATAAGAATAATCTTTAAATGCCTGTAAGAAAAAAAAAAAAACATTTATATGCTAGAAAGTATTTTAAAATAAGAGAACAGAAATCTTGTTGTTTTTCTGCTCACCATGAAGCAAATCAATGAGGTCAACAGGAATGAGTATCATCCAACAACTCTCATTTATTCCTGTTTTCCCATCTGCCTACACTATAATTACACACCAAAAAAATAACAATAAAAATACATTGATACAATTACTAACTCAAGCACTCCTAGCTTTGGAAATGCCACAATGGATTTTAACTGTTAGTGAATTATTAATCCAATCTGGCAACATAATTTAGATTCCACATACATTTATGCTATTATTCATATCTTTTTAACCATAGAAACATCTTTTTGCTTTCATCTTTGGGAAACTCCACCAGGAAACTTGGTATTTGATGATATTTGTTATTATTTGATGATGGGAGGAGAACAGTGAGACTTTGAATCATATTTTTCTCACATTAGGATCTAAAGCTGTGTAAATCCTTTCCATTCTGCAAAACATGATCCCCCATTCCCCAGGCCTATAGATTCCCCAGGTTCTACTTTGTGAACCACAATTGAAACTCTTCCTCTGCAATATTCAACCTGCTGCAGTCCAGAACTCTTAGCCCAAAGAAAATCCTGCTCAGCTTTTGGCTGGAAAGCATCCAGAGCAGACAACATATTTGGGAATTCTGCATTTAGTGTTAGTCTAATCTCCAAGGACCAGCACTTTGTTCAGATTTAGATTGGCTTTTCAGGGAAGAAAAAGCTCTTTTGAAACGCTCACTGGAAGCAAAAGGAATAGAAAATACCCAGAATTTTTCAGAAATGCTGAAACAACCAAAATATTTTACTAACCTGACTCCTGAAAATGATTACGTTTTGACTTAAGTTGATGATTTTAAGATGATTTAAGTTTTGATTAAGTTTTCTAAAAATAAAAGTTAATAAGACACGATCTGCTAAGGCAACTGCTGAGGGTGGAAATGTTAACCTAGGAATAAGAGGTTGTTGTAAATAACCAAATATCAGTGTTTAGAATGGAAAATCTCTGGCAACCTTTCCCTCTGGAACCAGTGCTCTGCTGTCAGAATCATACTCGATATAATCCAGTAATTAAAACAATTAAGAAGGTCTCAGTGGGTAGTAAGTTCATTCCAAAATTCCTTGCTTGCTTTTTCAATCCCAAAAGTGATGTTATGAAGTCCTGGGAAAAGAAAAAAAAAAAAAAGGAGAGAAATGAAAATGGATTTGGAGACTCAGTCACAGCAGCAAGCATTAATTCTGTGTAACATAAAACTATCACATCATTCTCGCTATTCTTATAAGATTGAATGAGATTAAAGGCTGATATCTTTCTGGGTCTTTATCTTCATATCAAGAATTACAAGAGGGAGCTCAGCAAATTCAGTACATGATAAAAGGGAATATGATACTTAATAGTTTCACCATGTAGTAACTAGGAGAATATTTCTACCTAGGGAGAAGAACTCACAGGCAGAAATGGGCTCAATCTACCCTGGTGCTGAGCTGAAAACATCAGAGCCTTGTTGCCTGTCGTGCTGTACCAAAGCTATTTGTCTTCCAGGATTATTGATCCTCATCAGGAACTAGCACCAGGAGTCTGGACTGCTGGCTTGGCAGGTGGAGAAAAGTTGAGTCAATATTCACCTTCTCATGCAAATAAAGGCAGAGGTTTCAGAAGAGCTTGTCAAGGACTCTGGAATGATCTCCATCAAGGCATAAGGATCCTCGAGTGCCTTACAGGGTTCTCAAAGGACAGACCTCCTCCTACATAAATACAGGAGAAAATCAATTGAGCCTGTAAGGAAATTCTGTGCTGCCTATGCAATTCTTCTTGGAAAAGGACAATAGAAAGAAGGAAACCAGCACCACAGATATTATTCATACTGAACTATATCCCTTATTACACTCCTAGGGGTTGTACTGATGTTGTCACAACAAAAACATTAAAGCAGCAGAATGGATTTCCAAGGGCTTAACTGCATGAGTCAAACCTTTTACTAACATCATCCCTCTGACAATTTTCTTGCTGTAAACATTATAATCAGAGTTGCACTGGCATTTCCATTTCAGTCTCATTCCCAGCTGCTGGTGAGTTTTCTGATCGCTGTTGACATAATTTAGAGCAACTCTAAATGATGACCCAAGCTGTTCTCACTCTCAACTGGCCTGTAACCTGTACAGGAGTGAGATTATGGGGAATTAGCTTCTCTTTGCCCTGAACATCTCACCATCTCATTTTCCCCACCCCTTGGAAAGGTAAAATAATGACCTTAATTTTATCAGTGTCTGAATCAAAGTGATTGTTTCAAGTTCATTTATTCCGTGTGTCACAGAGAAATCTGAGGCATGGTGCACATTGCCATTTTCTTCCCCTGGCTTGTCTTATCTCTTGTTTGCTGCCAAGCTGTCCAATGCAAATAAACTGTGATTTCAAGGGGAAAGTCAGAGAAGAAGTGTTGTGGAGTTGATGGATATTTACTTTGACTTTGTGACTGGAGGCAGAACACAAAGCAGGGAATATCTGAACAACCTAGAAAGGAATATACAGTTGTCATTTCTCCAGTCACTGGTCCAGGTGATCTCATTAACAGAAGCCCATTTTATCATTGGAGATTGTTGCCGTAATATCTTGATCAAAGTGAACGCTTCACTGGGTACACACACACAGTCAGAGCCAAATATTCCAAACAGGCTGGATATGTTACAGTAGAGCTGAAAGAATTTTACCTTTCTCTGTACTATTAATATCTTTCCATCAGCTAATGCATTTTTCCTTCTGTGCTCAGAGATGTCTCAGCAGGGAGCACAGACTTGCTGGAGGCCCTTAGGGTATTTAAAGTTACATAGGGTGTGGGGGAGCTTCTTAAAGATAAGTGGTTTAATTCAGATAAGTTAAAATTACTTAACTAAAGTGAAGACATCAACACAAGGTCACTTCAGGATACAGGGCAATACAACACTGGTCAATTCTGCTTTGCTAGAAATGTCAGTTTTTAAAGGTCTATTTGCTTGTTTCTTCTTCCAGATAGCTATGTTTTAATGAAATATGAAAATGGGAGAATGTTATGTTTCAGAGATTTCTTTTTTGTAAGGTGAGTCTAAATGCACTCCAGATTAGTCAATGACAGTTGTTTAATCACTGGGGAAATGAAGTTTCTCCTGCTCTACCTTTAAGTCTTACAAGGAGACAGGACCTGGCATTTTCTTGTCAAACTCTCCTTTCCCTCCAAGATTTAAAATTACGCTCCTTTATTTTTAATATGGAACAAAGCCAAACCTTTATGCCTTTTTGGTAGAAGACAATTCTCCATTCTGGGCTGCATTTGGCCTTGCACAGACCAGGGGAGAGATGGTTTCTGTGAAATGCTCCTTGCACAGCCATTTTCACAGCCAGCCTTGACCGTGCTGGAGGTCCTGCTCTTCTCCAGGTAGGATCAGGGCTTAACCTCTTCATTCTGTGCCCTACATTATTTTCACAAGAACCTTTCAGGAAGGTCTATAAGGGAAACTTTTTCAAGAATTGTCAGTGCTGCAAGGGGTGTAGGGTTATCCTCTCCTTCCATACCCACAAAACCCATTCTCAAACGTGAGCTTATGTCCAATGACCTCCAACATCTCCTTGTGTATTTGTTGGTCTCTGACTCCAGGAAACCTCACCCTTCCCCTACAAATGGATTTGTGTGATTGTACCCACAGGAACATCTGAAGTCAAGATGTCAATGCTCTCATGACCACTCCAGACCTCCTGTGATGGTGGTCTATGATAAAATGCCATTTCTTTTATTCAGTGATTTGTATTTAGTTCATCGTTCTGTCTCCTTTATATGTCCATTTACTTCTGTGATCAGCATTTAATAAAATCTGGCACAGATACAGATGGTTTTGTTTGCATCACTTACTGTTCAGCACCTGAAAGAAAATCTTGAATGTAAGAGCATCGGGCAGGGAGCAAAAAATAAGTCTCATTTTATTTCTCATGTCTTAGAAATCTCTTCATTATTTCCTTGTTTCCAGCACTCTCATCCCCAAAGGCTCTCTATTTGTCACCATTCAAATGTTAATTTTATTAGACTATGCTGCACATGGAATTACTCTCATATAATCCATTGCCTACTTGTTTCCCTCATGTATGATTAGCTTTTGCCTCCAGATTCTTATATAATACTCAATAGAAAAATATCATGGTATTATAGGTGTTAGGGTAAATAATCCTCAAACTCTGCAAGAGACTTGGATATTATGACCATTTCGTTAACAAATAGAGAAATGAGACCTGCAGGTTTCACTTCCCTTCTGCCAGTGAATTTTATTCCAGATAGAACAAGGGGCTTGTGATGGGTTTGCTGCTTATGTGACCAAGATGGGATTTGAGCCAACATTTCCTGGGGCTACATCCTGTGCTAATCCACAAGAACGTTTGTTTTTCATCTCAATGATTTAACATGGAGAAAAATGTGACATGATGTCTCTGTGGCAGACAAAAGAGAACAATCCCAACCATAAGTGTCACAGTGCTGGTACAACATCAGTGAATCTTGGGCTTGATGGACTTTGAAACAAAACTCAAATGGGTTTGGATGCTGATGAGAAGGTTGAGAGGAAACAGTGCTTGAAATTCTGCAGAAAATACAGAGAAAAAAATCCTCAGGAATAATAGTCCTTTTGCAGGGGTGTGTATGTCTAGAAGCACACTCTCTACTTCTCTGGTTTTTTGGTCACTTGGGTTTTTCTAAGGAAAAAAAGAAATATACCTGGAAATGCCTGAACTCTTCCCAGCTGTATCTGACTTCAAAACAAAACTAAGCTCTCCATTCCTCAGTTCTACAGAGATACAGAATATATAGTTATAAATCAGAAGGAATCCTTAATCCTTCACATGAGGATATAGCTTTTATATACTAGCAAGGAATCAAGAGTCTGCTCTGACTGACATGAGGGAATAAATCTGTTTCTCAACATGAGTTACTAGAAAGAGATTTTGGCATCTAAAGCAGAAGTGTGGTCCCCCACAGAGCTTTGGGCTCCTCTCCTCCTTCCTTCTGTCTCCTGAATTCATTGTCCTGGAGTGGTCTCCTCCCAGATGGGTCCCTCCCTTTGACAGCTCCTCTGAAGATGAGACAAATGCACAGGAGAGAAACACCTGAGGATGGAGCCCAGAGGATTCACTGCTGCCTTTAGAAGATCCACAACATGGAGCCTCTCCCAAATCCATCCACCAAGCCATCAGTATTCCAACTTCTGCTCTGAATGGACACAGTCTGCCCCAGTATGGATACAATTTCTCCCAGCACAAAGGCCACTGGCACAGTCTGAGGAGGCAGGTGGACTGCTTCAGCCTCACTCTGCTGATTTGGCCAAAAAATAGAACTTCCAGAGGCCTGGCATCATCTGACCCCATGTAGGAACAGGCCACATCCCCATTAATTGCCTTGCCCTCTAATTAAAAGAACATGCGAACATAAAACATATCCTAAGAGACTGGGTCCAATAACATGTACAAAGAGATGTAAATAAGGAGGCAACACAAACGTGGTCACTGTCTGCAGTCCTTTCCTTTTGTAGTGCCACAAATTCCATACTAAATGCATTAGAGATGGTAAAGAATATAACTCCTGCCTGTTTGCTTCATTTTCAGATATTCCCTGACATTTTTTTGGCCATGTTATTTTTCTATTTTCAGTCTTCACAAGTCCTGTGGCAACTAAGCTCCAGACATTCACAGCCACTCTGTTTAAATATACATATAGAGTTACTGAATCATAGAACTTGGGTTGAGAGGGACCTTAAAGATCATCTCATTCCAGCCCCCTGCCATGGCAGGAACACCCTTCATTATCCCAGGCTGCTCCAAGACCCATCTGACTTGCCTTGGACACTTCCAGGACTGGGGCAGCCACTGCTGCTCTGGGAAATCTGTTCCAGTCTCTCACTACCTTCACCAGGAAGAATTTCTTCTTAAAATCCAATCTAAACCCGCCCTCTGCCAGTTTGAAGCCATTCCCCCTTGTCCTGTCACTCCAGGCTCTTGTAAATAAGTCTCTCTCCATCTTTTTGTGTCTGCTCCCCTCAGGCATCAGAAGATCAGAATTAGGTCACCCCTAAACCTTGTCTTTTCCAGACTAAACAATCCCACTTCTCTCAGCCTTTCCTCACAGCACAGCTGCTCCATCCCTCTGATCACCTTGGTGGCTTCCTATGAACCCCTCCACCACCTCCACATTTTTTCTGTGTTGGGGATCCCAGAGCTGGATGCAGCTCTGCAGCTGGGGTCTCACCAGAGTGCAGTAGAGGAGCTGAATCACCTCATTTATGTACTTTAGTTAGTTTGTTTGTTTTAAATCCATGTCCTGTGATTTCAGGGAGTTTTCCCTACTCATTGGATTGAATTTATCTCATCCACCACCATTTTTATTACAATAATCTTGAGGATACCCCCCTCACATTTTTCCTTCCCAAACTGAAGATTCTTCAACTTTATATTGTCTCTCCATGAGGTAACTTCTCTTTTCCATCAGCAGTGTGATTTGACCTTCTCTGCATCCTTTTTAGCTGTTGGTTTGGGCTTTTTTCTTTAAACTTGAGTTCGTTTGTGTATCTGCATGAAAAAAGTGTATTTTCCACAAAAATGTTCAAACTTGACTTGACAATACTAAAAGATAGAGAACACACAGCTTCCCTTGCTTGTTTGTTGCAGTGACTAATAGCCCCTACTGTTAAAAAATGCCAGTTATTAGTGCTTGCTTGTCTGCTCCTTCTTGAAATGTGTTTTTCTGGTAGGTTGAAGGTACTCTTTACCACCCAGTATTTTGCCTTTGCAAAAGCCTTTAATACCTTGTGTACAGAACACTTTCCAGGGTTTATTTTTTAACCTCTTTTTCTTTTGCAAACTGAAACAGTTGAGTTCTTTACTTTGATCACTGCCCAGTCTTATATCCAGATTGCAAATCATGTCTGGCATCACTTCCAGAGCTGGTGTCCTCATTGCCACAGCTGTGGGTGGGGAAATAACATCAGCTTGTCTTTCATGCACCCAAGATCTCATCAGCACTGTTTTCCCATTAGCTCTGCAGCCCAGGGAACATTAAATAAGTGGCTCATCCACTGTGCCATGCAGGTGTTTTTCCTTGACTTGTAGGTCAGGATGGCATCTTTTTTTCCTAGATATACAACCATGCCTTCAGCAATTGCAAATGCTGATCTTCTGCAAGGGACGCAAACAAGAATCTCTAGGCAGCTTGGCAATTTCAGTCTGAACAATCCATTATTTCCCTAATCAGCTATGTCTAAGAGGCAAGTAATTAAATTATAATGTTGGTAAGGTACTCCTTTGGGAGGCTGGAGTGAAGGTAGATGCTGATTTTCTTCTTAATGGGTGAGCACTCTAAAAGCAGGAGTTTAGGAGGGCTTTCCAGCCTGGTTCTAGTTCTTAGTTCATCCAGTGACTCACAAGAACAGGACTCCCACTCCCCACGAGGTGAAGGTGCCAAACTTTCACCCTTGAGATCCCACTTGTCATGAGTATGAGCAGATGGATGAAGCACACAGTACATCAATACTTCAGTGTTTTGTTACGTGCCTCTGTATTAAAATTCCAGGTACTTATGTAGCTTTAGACATTGTCACACAGTGACAGGAAACTGCAATGATTCTGCACCTTAGTGAGAGCATTCAGTGCCCAGATTTTGCATTGAATTCGTGCTTGTAGTCTTTTTTGTTTTGATCCAGGTTTTTCATGTCTTTGCCTTTCTTTTAACTTGAGCATTGAAAGCATAAGTCTTGAATTGCTGAGGAGATACATCTCTTCTTGTGCTTCTATGTTATACAGAAACAAGATTGATGGTAAATTGCCAGTGCTGCTGAACAGAGATGAAGCTTTAGTCTTCATTTGTGTGCATGCTTTTGTACAGGCCCACGCACTACTAACCTCACAGAAGATGAAAGTGTTCTTAATCGGAGCAGAAAACGTGGAGAAAAATGTCACACAGTGTAGCCAAGAAGAAAAACTCAGTGACACTCAGCTTAGGAAACATTTGTTCTGCCCTCTGTAGTTTGTTTCGTTTTGACTCTTTTTGTTATTTTTGCTGTTGTTCAATTTTCTGCAAGAAAGCAATTAAATTAATAGAAATTGATTGGTGCATCTACAGTTATATACAAAGAGGTTGGGCTACACTGGACACATATATCACAAACAAACTTTCCTATCATGGTTTTTTACTGAAATCATTTATTAAAGTTCACTTTGGCTTCATTCTGGTCCAATTTTTACCACCACCACATCCAAGCCCACTCTTCAGCCCCTTCTCCAGCTTTTGCTTTCACTGGAAAAAGTAAAAAGTGTCACTTCAAGACAGAATGGAGGAAAGGTATAATGAACAGCATAAAATCAGACATTGCTATTTCACTCCACAGCTTCAAACAATTTTACAATCAGTGATTTCCACCTCACAATAACCTTGAGAATAAGGAATATTATTGTCCTTGGACAAATATTTCCCTGAGGATGTGAGCAAAGGATTTTTCATGTAAACCAGCATCACAGTGGGACTACGCTAACTTTTATCTGCTGAGGTTCTGCTATAAAATAAAACTCAGGGGGCCAAACAAACATAAGCAAAAAATATTTCCTTGTAAGATAATCTCATGGAGAGATATATACCATCCTTCTTATGCAGGGTGGGTTGAAGCCTATATCAGAAATTTCTAATTATAGCAGCCAGCTCCATACTTGTGGAGTTATTCAGCTGCATCAAACTCGTTCCATAGCCTAATCCTATGCAGAAGGGCATAGGATTAAAGTGCCCTTCCTATGGGCACTTTAGATGTGTTTCCTCCAGGGCTGTTTGAGCAGAATTACTCCCAATCAACCACCTCCCACCTTTTCAGTGGTTTGCTGAGCCCCACCAAACCCGTGGTGTCATTGTCAGCTCTGCACAAAGCTTTCTCTGAGGAGCTGTCAGAAAAATGTCCTTTCCTAGCAAGCCCTTGGTTAAATCAATGGTAACAGAAAGGATTGACCTAAGAGATTTATGAGCAGGACTTGGGTAAAAGAAGGAAGAAGATAAGAAGCTTGTAGATGCGAACATAGAATGATAGAACATTTGGGTTGGAAGGGAGCTTAAAGATAATTTCATTGCTCCTGCCTTGGGCAGAGACATTTTCCACCAGACCAGGTGGCTCAGAGCCTCATCCTGGCTGTGAATACTTCCAGGGTTGGGACATCCAAAATTTCTCTGTGCAGCCCTACCCAGTGCCCTGCTGCATTGTCTAAAGGAACTCTGTAGTCCTGCCATGAAAAACTGACAGTGGGTAAAGCCATTTAAACCCCAGCCCAGGGCTGTGCACCACAGCAATGGCAGGTGTCTGTCAGCTAAACCCTCTGCTTCCTTGTCCTGCACCTCTCTGCTCCACTGCTGATGGAAATGGGCTCCCAAAAATTACAGTGAAAGATGTCTCACAAATGTGATATGAAGACTATTAAACTGGTCTTTGTACAACACCATGTGCATGAGAAACATCCAATAATCAGTGAGGGTGTTAAAGCATTCCTTGGCACAGATTGAATCAAAGCTTGGGTCTACTGTGATGTTTTGCCCAGTTTTCACAGGAATTTGAGGCAATCCTTTCCCTGACAAGCAATTAGAGAAGACACATGAGTGAATCCTTTTCCAGCTTGCTCCTCACCAAGGCATGATGTCAATTGCTGGAGCCACAAATCTTGGAAATGGCAGATTTCCTAATCCCACGGTTTAATTCTTGGCATTTTTTGATAAGTTTCTAAGCAGGAGGCAAATAAGCTTGATCAGTCTTTCGAGCTGATTGTGCCAGCATCCAACATGCAGCCTTTATTTCCACATCCAAAGTCTCATACAGCACCACAGGCAGGAAAACCAGGCCACTCCCTGAAGGGATCAAGAAGATTTCTCCCCATAGATTTAAAATAGGATAAATACACCTCATGCTTTCCAGCAAGGGCTCTCAGAGGGCCAGCGTAGAAAACATTTACCACAGTACAGAAGATTTGTCTGGCCCAATTTTATGGTTGCTGATGCTCTGAGAACAGCATAGGGTAGGAGTCTGGATTTGATAAGAGATGTTTACAGCAGTTGTCACTCCTGCACCCGAGCTTGTCCTGGTTTCCAGCCCGGATTATCATAATCCTAACCTTTTTTTTTTCTTTTTTAGTTGTTTTCAGTAGAGAATGGGGAAGAAATTAGATTAATCAGTGATATTCAGCACAATATTGGAACACATTCAGCCATAATCCCTCAGTGAGTTCAGTCTGAATACCACAAACCCGTTATGTGGGAATGCATTTCACACTTTTGCCTCATGTTTTCTTTGTGGTGTTCCAAAGATCATAGGACACCATCTCTTGACAGAGTAGTTGACTTGACTGTTCCTCCTCAAATATTTGGTTTAAAAACCCTAGACTGGTTTAAAGCATGTAGATGATATTTTTTTGCACTGCACATGTTATCAGAAAAAGATTACAAATATTCAGACAACACATCTGGAAGAAAAGAGGAGATGGAAAATCCTGGGAAGGGGCAGCTGAAGGCATTATCTTATTCAGCTGGTGCAGCTGGAGCCAGAGAACAATCTGAAATCTGATTAAAAACTGCAACACTTACACTGCGAAAATGTTCGAGAGCAAGCAATGTTCATGAAAAAAAACAAAAGCAGAACTAAAACCTTATATTTCTTATGAAAGTAGAATTCTTCATTGAAAGGTTTTCACAAAGAAATGTCTGTCCTGTGGTTACATTTTTCTCATGCCCCATAAAATGAATGCATGGGTTAGAAGTGTCTCTTGCCTTGATTCTGTTCTGGTTTATGCACATTGAATTCACTTTGCAGTTTTCTTTGGGAAGCACTAGCAAGGGTTCACTTTTTTTTATACTTAGCCATCTGTATTCACTAAGTTAGCAAGCAAGTAAAGTGAGAATTATGACACTTTATGCTAAATACATGATACTTGATGGCTCTGCACATGGCATATGGCACTTCTTGGGGCTGCACAGGGAGACTTAAAGAAGAAGAAAGGCTAAGAGGAGACATCTGACACAGGATAAGTAAAAGAACAAAAGTGGAAAATCTTTTCTAGAAATCAGGGGATCTTTTAAAAAAGTACAAAGAAAAAGAAGTAACTTTTTAGTTTTAAATTCATTTAAACTCAGAACTTGCTCACACACACACAGCAGTGGAAGAGTGAATAGATCAAAGGGTCCACGTGCTTTACCATTCACAGGGCAGAAAGGGTAAAGTCTTGGCCCCAAAAGGATCAGAGACACCTTTAATGCAGTCAGGAGCTCCTCAAGGATGACAAACCATAATTGCAGAAACAGGTCAGATGTGGGACCAGACCTGCAAAGACCCAAATCAAAGACTAAACTCAAATAATGAAGAAGAGGGCAACAAGGAAAGAACTTCAGCTATGGCTTCACATTGGAAAACACCAATGTGGGGGAAAAAAACATTTAATAGTGACTTAGTAGACTCTATAGCACCAAAAAATAACTTTCACTATGTAAAGTTATTACTGTGAGAAATTATCTGAGATCTCCAATTATCTGTGTCAAAGAAACCACAAACAGCATAATAAATTCCAGGGAATTTTTGGTACAGATCAACCATTTTTATCATTTTCAGAGATACTGCTCCAGGAAAAAAATAATATTGCTATCTATTGGTACAGTCAATTATATTCACTACTACTTCCTCATAGTCCAAGATCTAAATCCACAGAAAACCAAGAGGAAAGTGATAATAGGGATTATAACTCTTTCACAGAAATGTGCAAAGATGAAGAAAAGAAGTTCATTAGGGATGGATTTATTGAGTGTATTAAAAACGAGCCAAGAGCTCTATCCTGCTATTGTTCACATTTATTCACAAAAGGAAATGTTCTACTGTTAGTGGGAGCAGCAGATTTGTGTTTGGAAGGTGCAGTCTGCTGAGCAGGGAATGGCTTCACACACATTTCACACATATCAGGATGCTCAGGAGAGATTCCCAAAAGGAGGCCCCACCTCTGGAAATGTCCAAGGCCAGGTTGGATGGGGTTTGGAGCAACCTGGTCTAGGGAAAGGTGTCCCTGCCCATGGCAGAGGGGTTGGAATGAGGCGATCTTTAAGGGCTTTTCTGACCCAAACCATTCTAAGATTCTGTATTGAACCCAAATCTCTGGCAGGTGAATTGCTGTAATCCCAACAGACCTTAAAAAGTCATTGAATGGAAGAACTATGGAAATAGCACCTTCAGAATCACTCCATTATTTTCCTTTATTCTCTGGTGCTATTTGAGATCTTTCTTGTGTCTGACCTACTGATCTGCCTTCCCTATAGTTTCTGCATATCAAAAGTATGTGTTCATCCCAAATGTCCTTCCTTCTTCCTGGAATACAAAAATATAGATCCTTTCCTCAAGAATAAAACAGGAGGAATTAGAGGCTGCTTCATCCTGTCTGAGGTGAGGTTGTTTCCACACACAGGAGAACTGCAGCTCAGTGAAGGAGATTTCATCACAGTGTAGGAATCAGGGGTGAAAAAAATCCTTTTCTCCATTTGAAGAGGGCAGAATCACCTGAGTTTATCTGCAGGCTGCACAGATTTTCCTTCTTTTTTTTTTTTTTTTTTTTTTGTACAACCACATTAAACCATTGAAATTACACTGCAGAAGCAGCAAAATCTCTTGAAAAGTGACTTGAATAAACTTGCTAAAAATAAATGGCATTTTTTTATCCCACTGGCTTTCTATCTACACATGTGCTCAGTCCTGTTTCATGTTTATGCATCAACGGATTCCAAAAATAAACAAGTAAGCAAATGGCAGTTTATCTATGGTGTTAAAAATATCAGACAACAGGGATATCAAAGAGAAAACTGTTTCCTCCAGAGTGTCCTGAAAGATTGTCAGGAAATAGGATCCTGTTGGAGATGCTGTGGGGTAGACTCTGCTTTACTCAGCTTCTAAGCAACTGTACATCAATGAGGAGCTCAGTCAAAGAAAAATCTGGCACCAGCACATGTCAGAGCAGTCCCTCGTGGTTTAAAAACATGATCCAAGGTTTAAATGCCAGAAGGAAGGTTTGTATCTTATTCCTTGTGCTACCAGAAAGCAAAGGGAGAGGGAAAAATAAAAATATAAATAAATAAATACATACATACATACATACATAAAGAAGCAGACCCTAGGGATTAATTTTGCCAATGGCTTTGCCATTGGCTTTTCCTCAATAGATCAGATTTTTAGACAATTCCTGTTCGAGGCATCAGAAGACAGAACACAACTTCTCTTAGAAAGATTGGATCTTGAACATATTGAGGAATTCCAAAGCAGTAAAGAAAATATTCCTGCAGCTTTAGCAGCTCTCTCAGCTCAGTAGAAAGACTTATCTTGTTGGCTTTGGCTTTATTATTTTCATAAAACTCCAGGTCCCATGAACCACATTGCTATAAAAGAATCTCTGCTCTCTTTTGAAAGTAGGAAAAAAACTATTTCTAGTTCTCCTGATTGCAAATAAACCCAGAAATTGATTTCATAATTGGTTAAATATGCAGCAGATAGAGAGAGCAAATGATTTTAATATTTTCCTGGTCTATTTGGAAGGAAGAGCTGAAGTAAATTTCTGATATTTAGCTGTGAAAATGTCACTACATGCATACATATACACAATAATAATTGAAAATTCAGTATTTACTGAGAAAATTACAGGAAAAGAGTAGAGGAATATTGGAAAAACATCAGCAGGACAACAATATTTGAGATAACATCAGACAAAATAATTCCTGTAATATTAGGTCTTAAATACCAGGTAAGTCACATGATAAAAACCAAATAACAGCAAGGAAACTGTTACAGCAACTGAAATTAAAAGTCACACTTGTAGATTTTGTTGCCTATGATCTTTCCATTTTTCTTTTCTTTCAGCTCCAGTTAGTGGGTTTAATAAGTTCCAGACCTTGGTTTAGGAACTGGAAGACATTAAAAAGCGGAGCTTACTTGTTGTCCAGAAATCCTCCTAGATAGTTATCATGTTTAAATTCATTTTTATTGAAGGCAGTAATTTTATGGATATTGGAAAAGGAAAAGTGGGATACAGTTGAGCAGATTTTTGGGTTTTTTATTTTGTTTTAATTAAACAGGTGGAGAGGTCTGAGGATCATGATCAACAAAACAAAATCCTCTGATCAGAAAAAGCCATTATTGGAATTTCAGACTGCATATGACAACATTCAGTCAAATTTTTCTCAGTAAATATTTTTCACATACGGGACAGAACTTAAATAGAGATGGATGCCAGCTCAGAAAAAAAAATCAATAGCATTTTAAAAATGATAGCTTAGAGTTAGCATAGAAAAAATCTGCCTTATTTGATTCAAAGCAGGAATCTGAACTCAAATTTTCCCTATAAGAGGTAAATGCCCCAACAACTAGAGAAACAATCAGTCTTTTGTGATGAAAAATTGTAATAGCAAAAGTTGCCATCTGTTCAGAAGCAAAATTGAAAACAAACTGTGAAGCTTCGACTCTTTAAAAATAAAAGGAGTTGCTGTTTTCTAGCCCTGATTTTGTAGTTTCAAGTATTATACGGCAGGATGAAGACAAAATTAAATGCACCTGTGTTATTGTAAATTTTTATTAACATCCTGTAAACTTTAATATGGTTGACACGTCCTCTTGTAGGATTCTCAAGTTTCAAGAAATAGAAGGGAAAGTGCTCCTTTGTGGGATTTTTTGTCTCCTCACTGAATTTATCAGGACTGTGACCAAGGCTAATTTCTTTTACTCCTCCCCTTTACAAAGCCATGAAGTGTGATTGGGGCTGGCCTCACACTTGCCAAGAGACATTCATTAGCCACTGTGAGCCACCTCTTCTGTTGATTTGATTGGGCTTTACCAGGAATTTTTCCACTGAGTGTTGGACTCTTTTTGATTTAACTGTATTTTCTTGCCACTCTAAAAATAAAGAATAGCTTCACCTTTACTGAGATACATCAGATTTATTGAAAAAAAGAAAAAAACAAACCAACATTTGGGCCTTCTGAGTCTATTCTTGTCTGACATTGTTTTGTAAGTTGTACCTGGCAAGGAGCTTAAAGTCTCCAGCTGGGAGCTAAGAGGTTTGTTTCTTATTTCCATTAGACTGAAGATTCATTCTCTGTGATGAGAGAACCCCCTGGTTCTCATGCCTGATATATGAATGTTATTGTGCTTTCACAGCATGGGTGAATAAACTGGTTTAAACCTTCAGAGGAATTTGAGGCTTCTCAAAAGTAGGTGGATATTAATTAAATTCCTCAGGCAATTATCTTCCTCACACATCTGGAGAGTTCAGACAGTGCTGTCTTGTCTAGAAGGATATGGTACAGAACTGAGACATGTGGGTGAAACCCTGATTTATATGCACAGAACAGAGATCAGAATGTAATTTTTTGTCATTTGAAATATTAGTGCCTTAGCCCTTTACCAAATAAAGGTTAAAGGTTGCATTAGGACAATTTTTAAAAGAGAGACCTGTGATGGGAAGAACCACAGAATGGTTTGGGCTGGAATGGACCTCAAAGATCACCTTGTTCCAATTCCCTGCCATGGGCAGGTACACCTTCCACTAGACCTTCCACCAAAGCCTTTCCCAGAAACACCCTGAGCATTTTCTTCTGGGGTCCCAAGAGCAATGGGGACCTTTGGAAAGGACAGCTGCTTCCCACTCCCCTCCTCTCATCAGCAGTTCTTGTCCCTAATGCTGCCATCTCCACACAGGACTGCAGGAAGGGGTGGCTTTGGGCAAATGCCCATCTCTGGAAGTGTTCAAGGCCAGGCTGGAAAGAGCTTTGATCAGCCTGGTCTAGAGGAAGGTGTCCCTGCCCATGGCAGGGGTTTGGAACTAAATGATCTCAAAAATCCCTTGCAACTCAAACTACTTTAGGATTCTATGATAAATGGGGCAGGTGGTCACCAAAAGATGGGAGAGGTTGTTTGTTAAGGAGAGGCTGCCTGCTAAGAAGGGTGATCACAAAAGGCCAAGCTTGCATGCAGCAGATTTTTCTGAGATTCACACAATAAGAAACGGAATTCCCTTCAGAAAATCCCCTTTGCACTGCTTTGCCCTGTGCAGGAGGCTGTTTCTCCACCCACTGAGGGAACATCGTGTCTCTGCTCTCCCTTGACTAACACAGCCTTTGTTACTACCCCTCATCATCTTGCAAATCCTTGTATCAGCCTCAATTTAGCAAGAGCTTTAGCACAGCTACACTGCCCCAAACACCTCGAGTCCAGCAGGATTCAGACTGAGCTGAAGATATATTGCCTCAAAAAAGAATTGCTATAGTATGTTCACTTCTAGAGCACCACTGTATCAGCCTTTGGAGGATAATTGTAAATAAAGCTCAGGAGGATCGATCCAGCTCAGCTCAATCAGCTTATTGATTTAAGCTATAAAAAGAAAATAGCACATAAACAGCCCTCTTACATGTGACCCCACCACCAGCCTGTGGTGACTGACAATTCCCAGGTGCAAACAGCCCATGAACTTTTAGCTGGTGGTTATTGCATCCATTTGGGTTTATGGGTAACTTCAGAGTTTCTTTTAAATTACAACACCTCTCCCTGCCTGTCTTGAAGGCCAGGCCAGTTTATCTGCATATGTGTCATGTGGACAACTTATTGAAACCATTTTTAATGGCTTTGTGATATTCAGGAGAAAATAGAGCACACAGCTATCACAGAAATCACTGATATCTGCAATAAAAACAGATTCATCAAAGACTGCATAAATATTCTTTAAAATAACAGAAGACAAGGACATAAGCTAATGAGCAGTTTGGTAGTTGCTCAAACCCAGGCACTAAAAATCTCTAGGAGTTTTTCTTGTTGCTGACAGGATAAACCTTTATCACAACCAGCATGCCACTTAAAAGCAAAGAATAGCCAGAAAGAGCTAAAGCAGCACATGAGAGACAGCTGGACCCAGGCCTGCATTACTTAACACAAACCTAATCCTGTCCTTGCAGATTTTGTAATTTTGCCAAGAATAAGGGTTTTTTCCTTTCCCCTGGCTCTGCTCTGTGGCCATGAGCACTGAAGAGACATTGCCCCAGCTCCTTGTAGAGGGAGAGTTTTCTTAACTCAGAAGATCAAAATAAGCAAAGGGAACAAACCAGTCCTGTCTGAACCCTGAAGAAGGGAGCTGAGGAACTGGACTTTATCTTCAGAAGATACTGTCTAAACATCACCTGAAATGCCAGGCCCCAACACTTAGAGGCCATGAGCCTTTAAAACTTATTTTAACATTTATCTAACCCTGCCTTCCAGGGAGGGTTCACCTGACAACAGACTCTTAGAAAAGTTGCCTCAGCTCCTTGCTATCATCAGTGAGATAAATACATGTCTCCATAGGGAAGATTATTCCCTTCTAAAATCTTTATCAATCTTTGGGTGAAGAAATCATCACATTTTTATGGAAAGACTTCCTGTGTCCAACTTCCTGGTGCCAAATCAGCCATTTTAAGTGAAGAATTTATCTTCCTTTCCCATGTTCTGGTCCAAGCACAGGAGACACTTTAGACTGGATCACACTTTATACCAATCTCACTTTATGTTGGATCACAAAAATCCTTTACACTGCAAAGACAGAAATGCAGCTTGTCACTGCAGCACTGCTAAGTCTGTGGGGTCAGCCCAGGGATGGTTTTTTAGATAAATATCAGGAACTGAGGTCCCAGCACCCCTCATCATTTAAAAGAGATCGGGTCCATTCAGTAGTCAGGATGAGGGATGAACATAAGTTTCAGCATCTTTGTGGAATTCCAACCCATCCTAAGAAACAATTTGCCAGGACATGCATTTCTGGGACAAGCTGCATTCAATCTTCTATGCAGGAGCTGGACCACTTTATAATCTTCTTTACCTTTGGTCTAGAAAGGTTGTCACTCTTTCTGAGAGTTGCACGGTCATACAGCACTTGGGACACTTGGATGGAATCCAATTCCAAATTACCTTCTGCCATGACTTTTTCACTATCCATGCAGACAGGAGCTGCTGTGCCACTGATGACACTTCTCCAATTTGTTGGTCATCAAGCCTGCAGAGAAATTCTTACCCTGGTTCCCTCACACATGGCCATGGCATTGTGCAAGTGCACAGAGAAAGAGCTGAGGCAAGACCCATCACAGGGCTCATGAGGATTCCCTTTGTCATATTGGGAGCCAAAAGGTGCCAACAATGGCACTGAGGAAAAATAAATTTATCCTTGGTTCATCCAAAAGTCCTCCACTTAAAAGAAGAAATCTTGACTGCAGACAAAGTCAGGATGGACAGAAATGTCACAGAGTATACCAAGAACTGTTAAGACATATCTTGAATAGCTTGGGTTTGGGTTTCAGGGGCTGTCTGCAAGAGGAAGGGCTGTCAATGTCACCTGAATGTACATGGGAGAAGAAAGGTTGGCTGCTCCCACTGAATCATGATTATAAAGAGTTAAGATTTTAGCTAAGAGTTAGAAGAAATTCATATTGATCAAGATGTAAGTTTGGTAGGCAAATGGCAGTTTAATGATTATTAGATGCTTAAGCTAGAGCTAATTGCAATATTGTTTGCCGTTATGAGCTTACTTATAGAAAGAAGTGTAGTAAGTGAACCAGTATAAGAAGAGACTGAAACCAGTGAGAACAATGGCCAGCACCTGGACTGTATATCAATTAATCATGAAGCACAGGGCCTTGGATCCTGCCAGAGGGTCACAGAGACCTGATGAAGACTCTCCTGACTTCATCCTTCGAGACCACTGACCCATTTCGAGACCACTGACCCAATTCAAGAGAAGAACTGTGCACGAGTGAAGGACTAATGGGCTCATTTTAATATGGGGTGGGGATGGGAGGTGCTGGGGTTATGCACATGTATTGTATGTAAGATCTTGGGGAATAAATAGATGGCAAAGAACCTTGTTCAGGGTGGTCACACCTTTTGGAGGTGACTCCCATGCCGGTGAATAAACACACCACTTTCTAACTTTGATTAGTTACAGGGTCTTTGTCTGTGATATATTGTTTTTTAACGGTTCACCACTCTGGGCCTGACATCAGAAACTTGAATCTCATTCAGGGCTGCTCCTGAAAAGCCAGCCAAGCCAAGGATGCTGTGTTTGCCTCTGGCAGCAGGCAGCAGGATCCTGCTAAGAGAGCTGCTCTGCTGGGCTGAGCAGCTGAGCCAGGGCTTGTGCCACACAAAAGCACAAATCTTAGACACAATTGCTCCTCAGATCTATTCCTCCCTAGCAGTTTGCAAGGACTCCTCCCCTGGAGACACAGCAGTGGGGGGAATTAGTGGGATAAAGAAGCCAGTGAGCCCCAGGAGTGTGATGATCTTTGCATCTTTCAGGAAAGGGAATGTCTTCCCTGCACACGGTGATCAATATTCTCAACAGTTAACATGGCAGATTAACTGGTTTATTTCCCTGAATGGAAAATACCAGAGAAGATGATTTAATTGATTTAATGGATTATATTTGGATGGTAATAGTTATGTGTGTGTATACAGTGAGTGCAGTAGACCAAATATAAAAGGAAGATTCATCATCACAAAGATTTCTCTGCTGATCACGAAACAGGGATAGTG
Organism: Acridotheres tristis; assembly: GCA_037013685.1. Lineage (NCBI taxonomy): Eukaryota > Metazoa > Chordata > Aves > Passeriformes > Sturnidae > Acridotheres > Acridotheres tristis. The sequence goes on along the minus strand of CM072886.1, from coordinate 146,582,895 downwards.
TTGAATGTTTTAGCCTGTTCTGTTTCATATTTTATTTTATTATTTTATGCAACTGATATTTAATTTCGATTTTTAAAATTATGTTTTCATGGATGAGAACCTTTTCTTTTTTCTTTCAAATGGCAGCTTATAACCAAGGTCACAAAATGCAAATGTTAAGTGTTGCTGAGCTTGCTTAATGCCTGCTGACCCACATCCACAGTGTGCATGAGTGTGTATGACGTGTACAAGCACACAAAAGTGTCCACCATTAATCCAAGGAGAATTTGGTTAATATTATTCATAAATACTTTCAACTGCAATTGAAAAACAGCTTGTAATGCACAAAAATACTCTTCCTTACAGTGCATCTAAAAAAAAATAGTTTAATAAAAGGGTTTGATAGTACATTATTTAAAAATCTATGATTTTTTTTCTGTAAAGAAGGTGTGAAAAAATCTTGACATATAATATAGTTTTTGAAATCTTCATTTTTTTGTGAAAAGGAAAGCCTAAGGCAAGTAGAGATTATCCTAGAAATAAGAGATGAGTCTAGAACAAGGCAAAGTTCAGTCAGTTCCATCCCTATCAGGTATTGCAAGGGCCTGCTCTTGGAGCCCAATTTATTTTGTTTTAATGGGCTTCGAAAAACAAATTTTTAATTGTGAAAATGTGGATAACAAGATCTGTAGAAATCCATTTGTGCAAATATAAAAGAAATAGGAAAGCAAGAAGGGCTGGGATTGACCAGGAGCTCCAAGTGTCTACATTCATCCCCAAACCATTGTTGGACTTAGAGTAAAAGAACCAACAAATTAAGGCTCAACTTTTTCACAGAATGATGCTAAAATTGCCAGGTGTTTCAGTGGAGATGTTACACAAGCAAGGATGGATCTAGAGGGAACATTCAGTCTGTCATACATTGTGATCATGTGGACCTCAATTATATTTGTGGATTCCTTTAATCTCAAGATATTCTGATTCTGTATTTTGCTTTTCCCATCAGCTATTGTAGCGAAATGGTCACTGAGAAATGGTACTACTAGAGAAATAAAACAAATAAACTGGTTTCCTTATCCAACCAAACAAGCTTCCCAAATCCCTGGGAGCTCATTGAGACAAATTGATCAGAAAACAATTGAGTGTGTGAGGTTTGTTACTGTAAAAGCAACATTATGGGCTGAAACCATACCTTTGGTCAGTAGCTATAGCACCAAATATTTCTCCACCAGCCACTTTAGTGGTGCCTTATCAGATTAGTCTATCCCTCTTCTTTAAAATTTGAAAATATATTTTATTAATTTAACAATCAATAATTAAATTAATTCAAATTAAGCTGTTTGCACTGTTGGGGATGTAAAACCAATGAAAACAACAAAGACAATGCACTCTTCTCAGTGTCTACTGAACATTCCTAGGAAGACAACTCTGACCTTGCTGGATACCAAATTTCCACAAAAAGGGCATTTCTCCTTCCTCCCTCCTTTGTAATCGGGAGAAAAAAGAGGATTTCTTTCCCTTTATATGCATCAGGATGTGAACACAAGAACCCTTCACCTCTATGCATACATTTGTCATACTATTTTTAACCTGGTGGCAAAATTAAATGAAGTTTGATGCAGGAATGGAGAGTTCAAGGATATTGTCTTGCATGATTCATGAAAATAAGCAGTCAGAGGGAGGAAAAAATTCCTTATTAACCCCTGCATTGTAGGCAAACATAAACTGTGAGCCCAAGTCTTACTATATAATAGAGAGTCCACTCAAGAGAGAGTCCTCAAGTCAGAAATTTATAGAAAGCCAAGCTCAAATGACAAATGGAGGAACAGGAACAATGAAATAAAAATATTACAATGTTTACTTGCTGTCAGAGCTGCACCTACCTACAGCAAAGTTTTTATCCATCCAAATGGCCAACAGTTGAAGAGTGTCCTGTGCAGACAGAACCTTCCAAGACTGCATTTCCAGCCAAGGTGAGTTAAATCAGAGATTATATTTCTCTCAGAATGAGGCTTCATGTGAAATTCCCACCATTGCAGTCAAAGATTAGTACAGAGCAAAGAAACAAACAAAAAAAATCCTTAATCACAAGGAATCCAGTGATAACACGGTCACAGCTCATGCTCTCAAAGTATTTTCAAAGCATTCCAGCCAAGTGTGGGGGAACCATTGCCTTTATTATTTTTTTTTTTTAACAGAAATTTCTGTGCTACAGAAGAGAAACTGAGACACTTGCCTTTACCAAGCTGGATGAAGATTTTTGTAGGAAAGATAAGAATGAAATGCAGACAGTTCACCCCATTTGTAGACAGCAAAGCAGCCACCCACTGATTAAAGAAACTCTTCACTGCCTTTAATTTTGCCCAGATGCAAGTGACAGCTCTCAGCAGCATCCCAAGCCAGCCCAGGGCCAGTTTGTGGCTCCCCTGTGCCAAAACTCTGCAGCCCATGGAGAAGAAAGGCTGTCTGATGGGATAGTCTGCAGGGAAACATCCACATCACCTCTGCCACAAAGTGAGGGATAGCAGCTACCTGAGCAAGATAATATTTTGTTATTCTGGTATCCCATCGATTGTAACTCTTAATGGACAGTTCCCTTCCTTTCTGTCACTGTAAATCACTTGCAGCACAAAATAGCACCCATTTTCTTCAGCTCCAAGGTTTCAGCAGAAGGAAGTGAAGAGGGAGACAGCAAAAAGAAAAAAGGTGATCAACTTTTCATTTCTGTAACAACTCACCTGGCCATGCACAAAGTCACTGGATCTCATCCTGCCCCATAATTGCTCACAACCCAGTTCTGCAAAAAGTCCTTTCTCAGTCCCAGTGAGGCCTCAGAAAGCTGCTGCCCTGTTGACCTTGCAAAGAAAAAAACAAGAATATTGTACTTTTAAACTCCTAGCAATACTGTTTTTATGCTTCAGAGACATAGAAGAGAATGGCAAGCACTGAGTAATAAGAGCTTCATCTCAAAAAAAAGAATGGGGTAAAAATGGATCCTTTTCTCCAGCGGGATCACAGAATCAGAGAATGGTTTGGAAGGGATCTTCAAGACCATCTAATTCACCCCCTTGTCATGGGCAGAGACACCTTCCACTATCCCAGGTTGCTCCAAGCCCCTTCCAACCTGACCTTGAACATTTTCAAGGATGGGGCATCCACAACCTCTCTGGGCAACTTGTGCTGGGGCTTCACCACCCTCACAGGGAAGAATTTCTCCCTAAAATATAATTTAAATCTATTCTGTCAGTTTGAAGCCATTCCCCCTTGTCCTGTCACTCCATGCCCTTGTACAAAGTCTCTCTTGGAACCTCTTAAAGAGCTGAAAAGTGCTCTGAGGCCTCCCTGGCACCTTCTCTTGCTGTCATTGTTCATATCTGGACAGCCCGAGGTGTGCCAAGGCAGCAGAGGCAGACTGCAAGCAGCAGATAAGAACAGGTCCTTGGGGAATATTGAACTAATCCTGGTGCCTTTGTTCCTGCCTTCACAGTGGTTTTTTTCCCCTCTCCAAGGGGAAATGTGTGGAGCCAGCAATGGTGTGGGAGAAAGGAAAGAGGATCCTGAGAGAGGAGGTGGTGCCTGGGATTCTGCTGTGTCCAAGGAGGAAGCTGGGGCACAGTGCCTGATCCTCCCTGGAATCAGCACAGCCACTCTCCAGGCTGGCCTCAAGCTACAGCAGGGCAGACTTAAAGAGTGAGCTCAGATGGGTTGAGGAATGAAGAATCAACAGAAGACCAGCAAAAATATTGATTTTCTTTTTTTAGATTATGATAAATAATAGAGGCAAAGCCTCAGAGAGTGCAGTTTTAATCTCTCCTACTCAAGACATTTGCAGAAAATTATGTCCTAGTCATGGCATTTATAGGAAAGAAATGGAGGCACAGACATGGGATGTGGCAACTCATCAACCTGACCCAGCCAGTGACAAAATAAGGACAAGAACCAGGTGTCCTGGCTCCCCTTTGTGATGTTTGGGCCACTGAGGTGGCCTATCCTTCAGTGCACAAAGAAGAAGGGGTCTTTGCAGCCCCTCTGCAGCCCCTTTGGTCACTCTGCCAGTGACAGGGACAGTGTTTTCACACACAGCACTCCAAGCTCCACTGAGGAGCCAGCAAAAATCCCTGTGTCATAATCACTACCCTTCCTGTCCTAATCATTACCCTGCCAGCAACTCTGATCCCTAAGGGGACCTCCTAGGGCCAGGATTTTGTATCTGTTTCCTTCCTGCAGCATCCTTTTTTCTTATTAATTGCTAATGGCTGAAGGGAAGATTTAACTCTGAGGATTTGTAGGCATTAATTTTTCATCTGATTATTAATATGCTTGCAGCAGGTGTTGGACATTTTCTATTTTAGTGGTCTCAGAGAATGGCAAAGGATCTAAGAACCACTTATCTTCATTTAAACCTCTGCCTGACGGGGAGAGTGGGAATAGAGAAGGGGCTGGACATAACTGCAGTATATTTGTAGCGTTCTTTGCTTCTAACTCTGTAATTGTGAAGACTTTATCTCATTATGTTTGACTTTATTCCTTTCTCTCCTGCCTCCACCTTGTCTTTCCTTTCATTTTCTTCTCTTAGCCTAAATGCAGCTGCAATAAAAATCTTCAGTGTATGATATGTATTTAGCAAATATATCTGTAAATATTGTTTATGTGTTATCTCCTTAGTAACATTTTCTGTTTCAAGCAGCCTTCATTCAACTCAATGCAGAGCAGAATCTTTGTGCAGTCTGGGCACCCAAGGCAGTCAGCAAAGAGAGCTGTCAGCAGATCCATGGTATGAATTTGCTCTAAAATCATTGACAAATGTTTAGCAAAAAAACAAAATAAATTATTTGCAGGATGTGGCTGGTCTACAAAGGAAAAACTAAGTCATTTTGACTACTAGAAGGTCTAACTCTCAATGCATAATTCTACTTATTCTGAGCAAATGAACTAACCTTTGAGGTCAGTTTTATCTGCCAATAATTTCTTGGGGACCAAGAGCCAAGCTTGGGGCAGTTGTATAAAGCCAAGGAAGGATGAGGTTGGGAAAAAACTCTGCATCTAAATTGTTGTCAAGTATTGGAGCAGGCTGCACAGAGGAGGGGAGGAGTCACCATCCCTGGGGGTATTTGAAAGATGTGTGGATGTGGCACTGAGGGACAGAGTTTAGGGGGGGCTTGGCAGTGCTGGGTGAATGGTTGGACTCGATGATCCCAGAGGTCTTTTCCACCCTCAATGGTTCTGAGATTCTAACTTTAGATCCCAGGCTTAGATTTAGACTCTAACCACACTAGCTGAAAGTATCCTTAGTTTCACCCTAATTAAGTGCTTCTTGGGGATTTTCTAAACATGAAGATAGGTTTTAACATTCTTTGCAGGAAAGCTCATGCACCTTGAATTTCTCAGACTCCATACAGTGTTTCCCTCTGTGGGGCTGTTCCTTGGCCATTTGGGTCTCTAGTGGAACACAGACTCTGAATTAAATCTGCCCCAACATTCACTGTAGCACGTTCCTGACAGCAGTGGGACCCTTTTCTTTCACCTGGCACTAAACAAACTGCTAGGATTGCAAATGACAGCCTCCCTTTTCATTTTGCCTTCATTCCCCAGTGCAAGCACTGGATCCAAAGATCTGTGCTCCAGGGATATCTGACAGATCTCAGCACTGGGCTTTGCATAACAGGTGAAGCCCTGAAGTAGGTCAGCATGGATCAGCGAGTCGGGCTTTTGTATCTCTGGAAAATCCTTTAAAAAATCTTGCTTTGTGTCCATAAAGTTTGTATATATTTAGTATCTACTTAGAAACGTTCATTCTCCTAGAGCAGGGTGGAGATTGATGCCTTTAAAGGCAGCCAGAGCAGCTGGTGAATATGCTGAGTTAAGAGTACCACCAAGAGGCCAGTGAGGAGATGGCTGAGGAGGTTTAATTGCATTTCACCAAGAGCAGAGAGGCTCCCTTAACACAAAAGGTGAAGGCTAGGAAAGAAAAACTGGGAAGTTGATATTAATAAGCAGTTGAGCCCCTCTCTGGCATTATTTTGTGGCAGCAAGATTGAAGAATGGCAAGGAGACGCGGCCATGCCTGCGTTATAAATACTAAAGCATAAACAGTAATGCAGCAAACACTGAGAAATTCCTCAGTGAACATTCTGCATGCCAGGGCTTTGCTGCTGCTGCAGCAGCACAAGGGACACAGTCTGGACATCCCAACCCTAAAAAGCCCAGGTGTCCTGTCACATCATCAGTATAAAATTCTCCTTTGCAGGGTAATCAGGTCAGACTTTGTGTTGCATCATTGCACGGGGCAGCCACAATTATCTCAATAAACAGCAGCTTTTTTAACCACTGAATTTCCTTTCAAGCAGTGCCTTACAGTGAGCACCTCTCCTCTTTTCCACAACAAAAATCAGATCAGCTGAATGTGGACAGAACTATAAAGAAAACTAACATTTCTCAACATAAATTAGCTGAGAAGACATCAAATCTGAGTATTTCCAAGCCACACACTCACTTAATATGGGTGAGCTCAGCACTGCTCCAGGCATGATGATGTGAGGACCAAGATGAGGCTCTCAGCATGTAATGAAGGAAAATTCCAAAGCTGGACCTATACTAGCAATAGACAGTGGCAGAGCCACTGTTAATCACTGAGTTAATTACCTATTCTGCTAAACCAGTCCCTGGTGCTGCTGCAGCTTGGAGTAGCTCATTATCCTGCACAATCCCCATACAACTCCAAAGCCCTGACACAAGACAGGGACTGTTCCCAGCAGGCAGCTTGGCTACATCGATCCTGTTTTGGGCAGCAAGACAGGTCAGTGGTGAGGGTATCAGCCATAGTCCAGCTGTGCTCGGGGAAAGGTTCTAGGTAGGTGTGATTTCTGAGTGCTCCTGCAGCCTGAAGCAACTACAAGAGGCTGAGAAGGAAGAGCAGCTTCCCAGTGAAAGTCTCTGGAATGACCCAGGGGATGTGTGCTTGGCACTCTTGGTTCCATGTCATTAAAGTCCATGAACAATTTATATGAAAGGGTGGTTAACCAGTCCATAAAGAGTCTACCCTGCCCTAGGGCAGGGTGATGGAGAAGATAATCATGCCTTTCTACTCTCTTTTCTCTGAATGTAAGATAAAACTTTGTGAAAGTGTAAGTCCATTGAAAACAAAGGAGAACAGTCCCCAAATGAGCCTTGGTTGACAATCCTTCCTCTGCTCTACAGAGTGGAACTTTTCCAAATTGAATTGGAGAAGAAAACACAAAACGACCCTTAGGAAGAACTATGATGCCAGATGTAGGGAATATACATAATCACTGCTATAATTAAATGCAAAAATTGGGGAATAAACTGATGAAGGAAAGGCATCTGAATTCTGCTTTAAATAGACATTGAAGTGCAGCCCTAAGTCCACTGGATATGACACCTGAGTTATGTTTGATTGTGCATGTTGTGCACAGAAAGGATCTGACTGATCACAGTATGACTCCAGTGTTACACTGGGACACCTGCAGGAGAAAATTCAGATCTCAAAAAATTAATCCAGAAATGCAGAATTCAAAAATGGCCAGGCACATGTAGAGACATGAGCCATGTGGGTATTCCTAACTTTATGATTCTCCAATACAGATTTTTTTCTGATGCTAGAACCTGTTATAGTTCACTATTGAGAATCATAGAATGGTTTGGGCTGGAAGGGATCTTCAAGATCATGCTGTTCCAACCCCTTGACATGGGCAGGGACACCTTCCACTTGATCAGGTTGCTCTAAAACCTGTCCAGCCTGGCCTTGGATCCCCTTCCAGGGATGGAGCACCCACAGCTTCTGTGAACAACCTCTGCCAGAGTCTCACCATCCTCACAGGGAAGAATTTCTTAATAATGGCCAATCTAAATTTATCCTCTTCCAGTTTAAAGTCATTCCCCCTTATCCTATGCCCTTGGAATAAGTCCCTCTCCAGAATCAACATTAGGTAGTTTCTCCCTCTCTTCACTGCAGGCAAAGGAATTACTGTGGTTAAATGAATTAAAGGCATCCAACAGAGAATAAGAGGCTGCTTTTCTGCTCATACTTCAAGTCCCAGTAACTGTAACCAAAGGCACTTGGTATGACTCTGGATTTGGCCTGACATCTCCAGCTTGAGAATGAGCCCATGTCACAACTTTCTAAACTCATCATGCACCTGCAAAATTTGACACTCAGATTTTCTGAGTGTCCCAGGACTCCACCTGGAGGGAGGGATGGATGTTTGGAACACAGGTTTGCTGTTTATGGCACCCTGCCTTTGTCCTGAGTGTGATGGAGGAACAGGTCTGGCAGGGTCAGACACACAGCTCTGGGACAGGGATAAGGCAAGGAACCTCACCTGGAATCAGTCTGTGAGGGAAGAGTTTCTGCTCACCCCAATTCTCCTCTCCTTACCCCAAAAAAACCAACAGCAAAGTTCCTAGTAGCTCCCAAAGAGGCTGAACTCAGCTCTGGTAGCACAGACAGAATGAAGGAAATCCCATTTCCCCTGTCCTACCTCGAGTACCAGTGCCTGATGTTCTTTGGGATGCACTGGGCATTGTGTATTTGCTACTCCAACAGCTTTGAGGTGTACATGATGCAGGTCCTCAGCCCATACTGAAGAAAAATTCCTGTGATGGTGAATAATAAAGAGCCAGAGGAACCCTGGGGACAATAACTCTGTTTCCCTGCTCAGCATGCCATTTCAGAGACCTTGGAATTCCTTGAGAGCTAAAGAAATTAAAGCAGAAGAATTGAAATATGCCTCTGTTGGGCGCCGAGACACTGAACGCTTTTGCTGGCTTGTATTTTTCATCCTCTGTGGCTGTTTCAAAAATCTCTTTAAATATTAAAGACAATAATATTTATTTTAGTGATATAATGTGTGCAGTGCAGCGAGATTTCCATTTGTGTGTTTAGCACAAAAACCAGTTTGAAGTCTTTTATATAAAAGTATTTTTAGACTGGAAAAACAAAGAATGCTGAAGCTTTTTAGTAACTCAGCTTTCTGGGGTTTTTTAAGGGTTCTGCCATGTGGATCTTCTCCAGGCCTAGATTTAGTTGGTCACATTTCCAGACTGCATAGGTGAAGAAGGAGTCCAGTAGTTTGGCTTCACTGCCCTTCTATCCCAGTGCCTTGTCCCTAGGAGTGATCTGAACTCAAACACTGGGACAACAGTGGTGCAAAAAAGACATTTACAGTTCACAGAGGAGAAATCAAGCGATACTCTCAAAAGTCCCTGTCACTCTGATCTCTTCTAAATTTATCTTTAAATACAATATTTAGCTGAAGATGTCCTCACCTTCTTCTACCAAGTTGCCAAGATGTTACACCAACATTATTGTTTTAGATACCAACAGATAATATTAAATCATCCAAGTCTAATATTCTATCTCAGACCAGGTCTCAATTATGAATTTTGTTGATATTCCACTTCATTACGTTTCACATCCTTGCAGTATGGATTTGCACCAAGGTCCATACAGGACTTAAAAATAAAGCCAAGCAACAGCTCCAGGCTGTGATACCAGATGAGTACAAGAAAAATTTCATTGGAATAAAATATTTGCTTTAGTCTTTTTCCTTAAAAATTGGAGGCAAAGCCTTTTAAAGATTAATTCATCACAACTTCCCACTGGAAGGGAAGGCAAGTGATTATTGATATTGTCTGTCTCTAGATCTGCTGAGGCACTTCCTCCTGCCTTAGAAAGAACAAATCTAAAAGAGCTATAAGATAATTAATACTTTTCCTTTGCTCCAGAAGGCTTTTGCTCCTTTGACTCTCTTTGACTATTCAAATACTCACTGATACAGCGAATAAATTATACAAAGCTTTGGTCTAGAATACTTCTCTCCATTCCAAACTTTCTCTTTTGGAACTGCCTCACCATCTGCTCATAAGGATCATCTCTTTTGGCAAAAGAGAAATATGGGGATCAGCAACCAAAAAGGACCATGTTGCTTGGGGTCTTGTGTCCTTGTTATGGATGTTATGACACACTCCACTTGTAACGGAGGAGCAGCAAAATATTTATCTTTATAAACCAGAGATTTAGCAGAGCTTGAGAGTAAATGGGTTTAAAAAAATTGGGTAGCAAGGTATTCTTGATTTTTTACTGCACAGACGACAAGGTCAGACAAAACTGTGAGGGACACTCTCCCATTGGGTCATGAGGATCAGAGGGGACTCCCTTATGTTGTAAATAGGGTCAGTTGTTTATGTCTGAAGCATTACTTGTTCCTAATCAGTCCTTCCCATCATTTAGCTAGTGATTGCTTTTTTAATACACTGAGTATCTCACAACATAAGGCTTCTCCAATCTGGGGAAGTAACCTTGAGAAGAATCCCTTCTCAAGGGAAAGTCATGACGTGCACCCTGCTGATGTGCAGGACAGCCCAAAAAGCTCTGAGCTGTCCACTATTTATGGAGGAAAATAACTGATTTACAGTGATATTTGCACACTGACTACAGAATTTAGTTTCTTCCACACTTGGCTTGAGCCAGATGTTGACCAGCATAATGTCTGGGGGGTGAGGGTGCATTGCCAGTCCTTGGCTATTGTGTTGTTGTCTGTCTCCCTCAAAGCCATGAAGAGCTGATCCATCAGGACCAGACACATCCCTAACATCCATCACTGGTGGTTATCACTTGAGTGTGTTTATGGGAGATAAAGGATGTGGAAGAAGTCAAGCAGAATATGCTGTCCTTCCCTCTCAGGACTATAAAATGAAGATCTGATGCTATCCTAATATAAAATGGGTATGGATTCTGTTGGTAGAAAATAGCTGGAGAGAGAAAAACAAAGTTAGGGGAAATACATACATTTCCTATATTTGGATGCTGGACTAGATGACCTTGAAAGTTTCTTCCAACCAAAACTATTTTACAGTTCTGAGATAGAAGCTCCTATGGCAGCATGGAAGGTTCAAACACTCGAGTGAGTTAATGCAGGGTAAAAGGTTCCTGTGCATCAGCTGACCTGAGGTAGCTGCCCCTGTGTGTATTTTCATCTTGCAGTAAATCTGAGTTAATTTGAGTCACAGCAGCTCTCTTTCTTTAAAAGAATGTGAATGATTCAAATAACTTCACATTTGCTACAGGCAAGAAGCTTGTGCATGGGCTGTTGCCAGGGAAACCTGCTCACAGATCTTAGCACAAAGGAAGCATCGTTACTGTTTCATTAATTACTGTATTAAAGCAAGTCGCCATCTGAGATCAATGCCTATGGCACTCAGTACACACTGAGAAATACTCTTTGTCCCAAAAAACTTCTGATCAAAAGAGGGAGCTTCTTTTCAGCTTTGCAGGAAAAAAAAAATGTTTATTTTACAAAGTTAAGAATTGAACCAGAGTCACATAAATCAAAGTCAACCCACACTGCCTGTGGATCAGCCAAGTTATTGCCAAGGAAGTCCAAGGCTGGAGGTCCCTGGGGACTTGGCTGACAGTGACAAGGGCTGCCAGCATGCATCTGAAAATTGAGCCACGAGCTTTTTCTGGGCTTTGTGGGTTTTGTTTTTGTACAGAACTGAGCTCTGTAACTGCAGCAGCAAATACAGTCTAATAACCAACCAATTTCCTATAATGGCACTTCATATTTCAGCCTCTATTCATTTTCTTCTCATTGCAGCCAGGAGGTAATGGCACTGTTTGCTCCTCGCAGCAGAGATGCACCCTGGCACATCGTGCCTCGGAGAACAAAGCACAAAATTGAAGTTGGTAGAGTGTAATGAGTGGCATTTTCATGGCAAAATGGGGGTTAGCCATCATTTCAATTATCAAAGAGCTGTCATGCCAGTGATTTCAGAGAAATGGGGTTTGGACCTGACAAATCTGCTCTCCTCCACTCGTGATGAGAGGTCTAAAAGGCTGCTTGCACCCTATCAGTGCTGCTGGGAGCTAAGCTGATGCTTTCCCAAATGTGGCTTTCAGGTGAAGTTAGGATGTTGTATGAATCCACAAGCCTCAAAACCTGCCTTCCTTCCATAAGAAACTGGCAAAGAGACGTTTTCTTGAGTCAGGATCTTCATCTTGCACTGCTCAAGAGTGGCCTGCAAAAGTTCATGGTGATTAAAAAGATCTCATTGAGAATTTGCTAAAACGGAGAAACACAGAGATATTGTGTGAAGAATCATTAAGTGGCACTTGTCAGTCAGGAGGAAGAGTGCCAGGAGGTTCTTTTACTCCTTTCTCAGTGTCACCTGAGATTACAAATTCCTCTACATTGATTTACAAACAAGAAATACAAATTTTTCTATTGTCTTATCAGCACTCTGGGAGGTACTTCAGGAGTCCTTCAATGAATGAGAGAAAACCATCATCATTAATGCCCATGAATCAAGAGCCTACATGAGGCCAGCTCCTGGTTTAGAAACTAAGAGGAAATCTGTATCTCTGATTCTTAAACTTTGCTCTGAAACAAAACTATCACTGCCTTAAGTCCAGTCTGCTACTTCTCACACTCTGACGTTTCCACCAAAAAAAAAAAAAAAAAAAAAAAAAAGGATAGAAGAGATATTTACCATGCAGTCATTTTCATTGCAAAGACTTTGCAAAGATGTCTGAGCCTTGGGGGTCCAAAGAACACCGATAAAGGTTTGACAAATTAACTCCAGACTTGAAGAGGCAAAACTGTGTCAGCACAGAGTTTATGAGCACCTGAGCTGTCCAACCTGGCCCTCAGCTCATTACCCCTGCAAGGGTGTCTGGCCAAGCTCCTGGAAAGGGTTGTCCAGGAATGTCACTGCAAAGATGCAAAGTGTGTGAGAGTCCCATTCCTACACCTATAAAAATTCACCCCAAAGTCTGAATGGAACCAGGTTTTAAAGGCCAAGTGATTCAAACTTCTGGGGAGAAATAGATCAGGAAGGAATCCTCAAAGAGAAACTCCACGGGGAGGAAAGGGAGGAGAGGGAGATGATAATGGACTTCAGTGTGCACTGAAAGGAGGGAGA